>JANRGW010037966.1:0-13965 GCA_024733675.1 Psilopsiagon aymara
CCGCCGTTCGGAGGCGAGGGGATGCGGAGCGACGGAGGGCAGAGCTGTCCGCTGGAACACTGCTACCATTGTTAGGCGGGCTCGGAGATCGCGGCCGGCTGGGAGCGGGAGAAAGCGCGTAGGTTCCAACTTCTCCAGGCAATAGAATGCCTTTTCCTGCGCCCGCTTCACTCTCCAGCAGAATAATTGGTCGGTGCAGAGCGCGGAGGGGCTAGCTTCGATGCTAGGTGGTACGCGCTGCATGCTCTTAGTACAGTGGCATGACTTCCTTTCGTGTGCCGCATGTGCTTCCAGAATTAAAGTGAACATACAGTGACATCTAATTGTGACACAGTGGCATTTAATCAGATTAAATGCTCTGGTTTGATTTTTCCATCCTTTTCATCAGTCACGGTTTTAAGCCAGTACCTTGGCTTGAGAAGAGATAACTTGGATTTTTTTTTTTTTTTTTTTTTCCTGAGGAAAAGAAATAAAATATATATATAAATCAGAGGACAGGTAGAAAGTGTTCCTAGCATGGAGTGGAGCGAAGTGCTGCCTTTAGACCTGTTTTATTCGACATGGGCATATATCATGTTTGATTCCTAGAACTGGGATTTTAGGTAAAATTCCTGTATTTTCAACAACACTGAGACCCTTCTTTTCTTTACATCTCCAACAGCTGGAATGTACTTTTTAACTAGTATTTCATATGGTGATGAGTTTACTTTTTCTCTTAAATATATGGATGATGAATCTATTAAGTCAGGAAAGCTGTATGACACTATGCATGAATCACTGCTTATTAATGTCAGAAGTGGATCTTCCACTGCAGTCAGTTTGTTTATTGGCTGTAATTGTTAACTGATTCCATATGACTGCATTCCTTTTTCTCTTGGCATACAGAAGCTGGGTATTTTCTGAAGTTGAAAGGTGTTCTTCCTAAAAAGTGAACTATTTCGAGATTTATTTGTGAAACCAGTCTCTGATATTTTATCTGGAGAATTGAGTTGAAAATGATTGAGTAAATTCTACTTTGTTATTCTTGAATCTCAAGTGTTTAATTGGCAAAGCTTTGGTAGTTTGCTTAAGTATGTTCAGCTATGTTGCATCCGAGCATCCTGGATCACTTGCCATTAGAATCCCAGATGATTAAATGTCAATTATTTTCATTGTAGAACTTATGAAAATCACTTAGTGGTTTAAATTAGTTGCCCTTTTGGTACTGTCAGGCTAGTAATAAGCCCACAAGAAAGGTGTTCAGTAGAATACTGAAGTTTCTCTTTGCTTAAGTTGTAGGAAAGATTAATTTTTAGTAAGCATGCAGAGGCCATTTTTGAATGTGAAATGGTGACCTGATGCTTTAAAAGTGTTCATGGATAATATGCATGGCTATCTAAAATGTGGTTTTAGTGAAAGAGGTGAGGAATTGCTGCTCATTATTTGTATCGAGAGAGTCTGTTAACACAGTAACTATTAAGTGTGTAGCTGTGGATTCAAGAAGGGGTTGATTACTGTAAAACAAATCAAAAGAGTGATACAGCTTAAAAAAAATAGTCTTTTTGTTGATTACTGTATGCTGTGTGTTCTGTATTAATCGGGTTCCAGGAGATGTGTTATGTTACGCATTGGATGCTGCTGGTTCTGAAAGGCAGACTGGAGTAGTGGGCGGAAAGTGATTTGGGTTATTTGGCTTTTATTTCCATCCAGCTTTTCCACTGCTGTTTTCCCTTGCAGTCACTTTGCCTCTCTTGCTTTGATTTCTCCAAAGGAAAATAAAAATGTGCAGCTTTGTACAGCACTTCTGCGTATAAAAGGGGCCTTTTGGCACCTGTTTGTTTCTACTCCTGATGCTGAATACTATACCAAGTATTATTGTGTACTTCCTTTTTTCTCCCACAGGTGAAACAGGAAGGAGTATTTTAAAAAGAGTAGTTACTTGAGTGGTAGAAGCGTTTGGCTTCTTACCTCTTTTAAAAAAACCTCACGGATGATTGTAACTTCTAATGCAATATTTTATATGTCATCCTTCTGTGGATCACCTAATGTCTAATAAGTGCTTAATGCATACTGCAGCCTTTTCCTTGGTCATGACACTCTTAGCATCTTGATTTCATGATCTTACCATTTTCTTAGGCAATTATCTTTGAGACCTCTACCTTTCTGTCAAATCTGATTGAATTCATCCAGCAGTTTCCAAGTGGGAGATCCCCCCCCCCACTTCCTGTATAAGACTAACTTCCTTGAAAAGATGGTGTAAATATATTGAGTTTTAACTGAACATTTCACATTTTTTTCTTCATATCAATCTTTTCTTCCATACAGTAGATAATGGAATCTGTGCTTTTAATGACGTCTTTTTTTTTGTTGTTTTTTAATTCTACTTTTTTTTTACTTTCTCTTCCATGGTTCTTTTTTGTTGTCTCCATGATGGATGTACTTTATCTCATGCCGTGTATTTTCTATTTGTTTTCCTTCTCCACAGAAGATGATGCATATAATCCCACTTGTTCTATTTTTTCTATATGTTTTTTTTTTTTCTTTTAATACTCTTAAACTGCTATCAACCCACTTGCCTATACACTTACTTCTCATCCACTGAGATCTGTAAGTCTGCATTTTGGAAGGAAGGGAAGGGGAAAAAAAAAGGCAAGCCAGATACTTGTCAGGATTTAACTAAAATATGAGGCTCTATTGAGGGTTTTTTTCCTCTGTATCTATGCTTTTGGATGCTGAGAAAAAGGTATTATGGGAGTCTTATCAGGTTACTGTTACTGCATTCAGATTGTGCCTTTTTATAGCCTTCTGCTTGTGTCTGATGCATCTTAATATACTCTAATTTAGCTGATTGAAGAATGAAGCACCTTTTATAACTCATGCTCTGCTTTTTCTACCACCTTAGAACCTCTGACTGCTGTGAGAGTGATAATACCTCTTTTTCCAGTCTCTGTTTTTTTGGACTATGTCCCGGATTCTGAAAGATTTCAAGGCGCCAGATTGCAATAGGAGTTCTGTGTTCTAGTACATCTGTGAATCAGTCTCTTAAGTTTTTTGGGAGGGCTCTTGAGGTCGGCTGACACAGATTACAGGCTATATATTTCATGTTAACATGACATGGTTTTAAAGAAGAAAAGATATGGGGTAAGACTGGAACGACTTGGACTGTCACACTTACTTCAACTGTCTTTGCAAACAATTTTTTTTGCAGAGCCACCTCCCTCCTAGAGGTCAGAAACTGTGTAGCCTCTTCAGACTGCTCAAGTGCTTGTACAGTGCTCTGACCTGCATCTTACTACACCAGTTGAACAAAGAATGTCTCTGAGAGCTAGCAAAACACTAATTACAGACTTCCAGGAAAATAAACTAGTTAGCATAATTAGAAATGCTCATGTCTTTAATACTGGATTTCTTAATTGTCTGAATTTTTATTTGTTTAAAAATCAGCCAAAGGACAGAGAGTGTCATCAAAAGTGTATACAGTTCTAAAAATATATTTATTTAGGTGCCTATTTTTGGGTGGTGGGAAGCTAAACTGAATGCTGGCTTACTTAGGCTGATGTGTTGGTGTAGTAAATTGCCTTATACGCAGAGAACTACAGAATAACAAAGGCAGTTACATTTTAACAGAATGCTTAATGAAGAACATGAGTCATGGATAGTTTTCAGTGAGTTCATATCTTGCTGCAATGGACTTTTTAGTTAGATGCCATGATTTCAACATGAATTTAGTCTTCCGACAGCAGACTCCATGCAGAAGTAGATTATTATGAATGCCATAACTGTCTGACACTTAAAACTCATTAAAAAACTGGACTCTATTCTAAAGCTAGGTTGAGGTTTTTGGCATTAAATTCTGTTAAAGTATTTATTACAGCATTTTATTTTTTTTTTTTTTAATTATTTTCTTTTCTCCCCCTTCTTTCCTGCTCCATGGTAAGCTGCATTAATTTGCTGGGAGCATTAATAGAGTCTCTGTTCTCTATGTGGCTGTTGTTTTCACAAAATTTGATAACCTCAATGTATTTGAGTCCAATTCTGTAGAAACTGGTCGATAGATGTTAAGATGCTGAAGGAGAACTTCCAACAAATACTCTGCAAGTGATCTCATAAACTTCGTTTGCATAGGAAGCAGGTCTGAAAATTGTTTAATGCTCTTAAAGAAAAACATGAAAGATCGCACATGTGATTCTCATCCGTTACAGCCGCAGATGCTGCTGCCTGTACATAGAAGTAGTGTATGATGATAACAAAGACTGATGGTAGACACAGTACTAACTAGTGTTGCTAATGTAGTTAGTACTGCTTCTGCAAAGACAATTGCACCTTACTAATCTGCTGGAGTTTTTCATTCTGGTAATAGCATAGCAGATTAAATTTTAATACAGTTCTAATTTACATATACTTTTTAAAGGTGTAATTGAATGTTCCTCGCACCAGGCTATTAAATAAGCCAGGATGTGAGAGGTAAAATATTGTTATTGGTCGCAAAAATATCTGAGAGGAAGTAACAGAACTAAACTGTTAAGCTACAGGAGGTGTAATGTTTTGTCTTTAATCAGAAGCTCTTCAATAATGTTACTAATAATTTGTAGAATTTGATTTCTAAAACTTCAGTATTTTCTGTGGATTCAAGGCTATTTCATTGAACTCTGAAAAGGTGGAAAAGTCACCTGAGAAGTCTAAGCAAGCTGTGAAAGGACAGCAGGATGACAGGTAAACCTGGTTGTTGAGTTACACAAAACAGTACGTTTTGAGAGCAGAAAATAAGAAAACATTTAAATATGTCTTTAAAGTTCCTAAATAACCAGTATTAAAGTAACGAGAAAATTTGGGCACCATTGCAGTCTGCTGAGGTATAATTACCCAATTTATAGCTGTAATCAGAAATTGGGGGAAAAAGAATAAGAAAGTCCCGTTCTATACAAATTCTTATCTGCTATTCAGAATGTGTTATTAACTGTCAATTTTTGTAGAAAGTTTGATGTGATATGGCAGAGTTTTCAAGGCATTAAAAAGATGGGAATTATTTACGCAGGGAAATGAAGTACACATCAAACAAGTGAGGAGTGGGAAGTTATAGATGTGAATTTAGGCTCCCAATAGCAGATGAAAAATTAAAAAAACCCCCATATGTTCAGGACAATACAGTTTATTGAAGCAATGCTTCTTGAAAGGAATTGAGGATTTCCCCTGCTTCCACTCAAGGTACTTGTATTTCTATTATTCTATGATTTCTCTCCATATATGTATGTATCTATCTATCTGTCTGTCATTCAGTGTTAGATTTCTCTTGAATACATAGAACCAGCTTAAGCTCCTTGCTTTATTTGCTTCAAACCAGTAGTTTGAACTTTTCTCTTTCTCTTCAGAGATGACTGCTCAAATAAATTAACATTCATTGGAGTGAGATATTCTCAGTCCACCATAGATGAAATAAATTTTGTAGTTTCTGGGCTTCGGAGTAATTTTCTGGCTGTTTCATGTAACAAACTGTTCTACAAAAAATGAAACGGTCTGCTAACGGGAGAAATTCTTACGTCAATATGTTGGATAAGGAAATGGCTTGTAGCATGGGAATGGCCGGTTTGAACACAAGCCATAGATGAAGCTTGATGTTTGAAGAGAAAGCCATCTTAGGCCAGTCCAGCAAGCTGATAGTGAAAGTGTAGGGCAAAGGACCATGAGGGTCACTTTCAGGGGTGGAGTTTTCTTTCAGATTAACCTTTTTATTTAAGTATCAGTGCTGCATAGTAGATGCATAGGTTATGGAAAATTGGAAGAGTGATTGGCACTGAGGTACATTACTGATGTTGCTTAGGTTAAATACTGTGGCTTGTCCAGCGCCTAATTGACACCTCTAAAGTAATGGCTGTGGAGTAAGCATAATCAAAACTGTTGTCTGTGTTCCTATGACATGATACCATTCATGGTTTGAGGGACAAGAATCTTTTACCTTCAGGCACATTCAGGATGGTGGTGTGGGTTCAGATAAGATTATATGCTGGATCAGCTATGTCAGATAAGCAGGGTCACTACTGAAGAGCCATTCTTGGTAGCTGGGAGAAGTTTTCCACAGAAGATTCTCATTAACATAAGACAAACCAGAACCCTCCATAGTTATTTGGGCGCAGACCTTAAAGTAATTAAAATAGGGAAAATAACAAGTCATTTATAACTTGATAATATGCGTGAACTTAAGTAGCTCAACCAGCTCTTGTAAAAATGGCATGCAGACTCAGCTTTTCAGTTAAAAAAAGAAATGCTTAACTTGTTAAATCTTGTTCAGCCACTAGTCACTAAATGTGTGCAGGAATTCTTAGAGACATCTTATATGCTCAGCTGGTTCTGCCTTTTTGTTGATATTAAAGGAGAAGGCTGTGATTGAGAAACTTTTCTAATTGTGATTCCATGTGCAGTTGTGAAACTTGCAGGGTTGAGAACACAACCAAAAATACAAGCTGAGTTTGTCATAGGTGCTCTTCATTTCGAAGCCTCTCCTCAGGAACAGCGGCTTTACAAAACTTGTGCAATTCTTGGGGAGGGGAATCTTACTTCTGTGCCTCCCAGCTATCTAGGCTGGCAAATGACAGTCTCTGGTAATACAAGACATCTTAATTCTCTGAACAACCTGCTCAGTTGATTCTGCTTTGGGCAGCCTCAAATGTTCTATGATTATATGGTCTTCGTAGCAGGAGGGGAAAATATCTTACAAAGAATTCAGGAGAGGTGATAGTGGACTAGACTGCTGTAGAGGTGGTAGTGAAAGTTTCTGATGCTTACATTCTGATCTAAATTTGCTCTTGTGAAAATACGTAAAAAAGTGGTACAACAGGTATTTGGTGTTGCAGGGATCTGCAGTGCAGCTGAAGAATGGCATTATGTGGCAGAGTACATATGCATATCATTCATATACAGAATGAACTGATGTTATTCTGTAGGCTTGAAGATTCAAGACTGTTGCACTCTGGAAACCCCAGATGCATTTACCCACTTGAAACAATGCTGTATCCCCAGGCAAGACAATGGAATGGATTCTGTGGCTGTAGCTAGTGTGAGTGGTCTATTAAAAAATCCTGAATAATCTGAGTTACAAAGAAGTTAGCAGTTTTCATTTCCCATGGGAATAAATTTAATGCAAATCTACCTTCAGCAAGTTCCGTGATACGGGGGGAGGTTCTCTACAATTCAGTCCAAAAAGAATATACAAGCTATGATGTTTCCAGTAATGGAAATCAAATATTGGGGGTTATCTGTGTTTAACCTATCTAGCTAGACTTCTATTCATTCTATTTCTAACTATATATATATATTTATAAAATAAATTATTTGTCTAGGAAAGGAGGAAAAGTTTTATTAACAGGGGAGCAGATTTTTGTTCACCCACTTTTTTTTCTCACAGGAGGAGAATTGGACCTCTATGCCCTACATGTGGGTATGGAATACCCACAGGTATTCCTTACTCTGCTAGTAAACACATTATTTTATTCCAGCATGACAGATGTACATTTCTCTAAGCTCTGGATAGGTTTTTGTTCTTCCTATACAGTCATCTGCACTGTAAGAATTTTTAATCTTTGTTTCCTGTCTTCCTCAAAAGTCTGACTTGCAACATGAGCCTTTTCATATGGTTTTTTTCTGACCTGCAGCTTGCCTATATAGCGTTTTTGCAAGTTAGTACTTCATGTTAATTTTCAAAACATTAATCCCATTTAGATCCCAGGACACATCTGTTAGCCTCATTTTTAGAGTACTCGGCTATCTCTTAAGCTTGAGTTGCAGACAAAATGATAGATGGTTTTGATTTTATGTTGGAACACGAGCAACCCTTTAGACATTGTTGTTGAAAGGATTCTTGAGAAGCCTGATTCTCCTGTAGTTGAGAACAGTAATTTGATTCAAAAGATACACTTTAGAAAAATGTATATTGTGTCAGGACCTTATTTCTGTAAGATTATAGGAATGTTGAAGTATCTGGAGTCTTAGAGAGCAAAAGTGCATAGTGCACAGCATAACTTTTTAAAAACGAAGACGTTAGGATGCCTGAAACAGCAATGAAACATTTAGATATCATGATGTTATTCAAATTGGTGTGTTGTTTTGGGTTTTTTTCCCAATTTTCATAATGAAAATCTTTAACTGGTACATGGTGGTCTCACTGTTGTGCATGTATTTTGGGCAGAATTATTCAAGCTTTGGGGAGAAGATTTAATAAGTGATGTGCACATCTTTTAAACTATAAAGTTATAACTCAATTTCTAGATTTAATTGGACAAAATGATGCTAATTACTGATATGTGGTGGTTTTCGTTTTGCTAGAAATGCTGTGGATTTTGTAATTACAATTGAGTGCTTCAAAACCACTTGTTATCCAAAGTAGTGAAAGCTTATAGTAAAAAGGAAATATATTTGATTATTACATATTTAGAAGCTTAAAGTGTTGCTGGTACTCTTTGTTGTTGTGCAACTGTTAGGATTTTAACAATATATTCTGTAATTAGTGGATACCCTACAAAGAGAAATTGGTGTATTAAATACAGTTAGCTAGTACATGAATTGGGCAGATGAGGGAACGGAATCCGGTTTGACTCTGATCTGAAGCCTGTTGAGCCAAAACAGTATTTTTAGTGGGTGTACTTATGCAGTGTGTATCAATTAAATGATAAGTTGTCTTTCAGTGCTGAAATCAGAATTAGATCATGGTACACGACCATTGCTTAGTAATTTTAATATGCTTCTGCTGGGCACTTTCGGCGTTTCCTAAAGGTTCAAAAACTAGTGCTCAAAACTTCAGGTAACTAGTATGTTATTATATGGAAAATAATGCTGGTAAGTTTGATTAGCGTTGGAGAAATTGATGTACTGTCTTTAGTGCAGTCAGCAATATTAAGAAGATACCTTACTTGTCAGTGAACAGTTAGGAAGTTTCCCTTATTGAGTAGGAAAACCAACCTAAAGCTCAGTAAGTTTAGAATTTATACTTTCAATTAAATACCTATAACTTATCAAGTATTAATAGAAAATAATCATTTTTTGTCAAGAAGTTGCAGACTGAAATTAACGCCTGTCAGATTTGTTGGGGCTTAGATATGTTCTCATCTCTTCTGTGTAACTTGCATGAAAAAGAAAGGAGAGGAAACATTCTTTGGCTTTGTTTTAGTGCTAATTGAGATATGGTGTGTCCAGTATATGAAACTTTAGGATAGAAAACACAAACTTCAGGGATCTTGTTTTTCAAGAAGATAGTGGTAGATTGCTAGGCTTCAACAAGGGAACCGAAACTGAGTTACTGGTGATGGCACTCACCTTTTAAAAAAGGGTGTCAGCTGTTTGCTGCTTTGGATTGTGACTAAGTATTGTCTCTCAAATCATCCGTCCTTGATATTTTGTCCTGTTTAGTATCTATCTGCTTTTTTCCTAACAAATAAAATGAAACTAATATTGTCAAACTTCCTGAGAACATGCATTTTTTTCTTTAGGGCTTTTTTTAAGAATGTTGTCTGTGTTCTGAGTTTGGAACATATATTTTGTTGTAATAACAGAGAATTTTAGAAAGTTGTAAAACGAAATACAGAAAGGCTCTCTGGAGGATGTATTGTGTGTCCTGACAGATGAGTCATACAGTAATGCTTGCTTTTTTTCCTGTTGTTGTGAATTTTTAGTATTTTTTGTGGTTAGTGGAATCATTGCAGAGGGAAGCTGTATGGTTTTCTAATTTGTTAGCCTATAGTATGTCTTCAGTATATGTATTCTCCCCCATGGGAAGTAGGAGATACGCTTTTGAATTCCCAGAAAGCCAAGGAAGATATTTCCACATTGTCGGGGACAGGCCAAGTATCATAGATATTAGGCAGCATCTCTCCTGGCTGCATTTTGGAAGAGAAAATAAGGGCACCTGCTTCATTCTTTGAAGGAATGGATGTGAACAGCTATCGACACTGTTCCGCGTGACATCCTTGTCTCTGAATTGGAGAGACATTAATTTGATAGATGGACCACTCGGTGGATAAGGAACTGTCTGGATGGCCACATGCAAAGAATTGTGGTCAATGGCTCAGTATCCAGCTGGAGACCAGTAACGAGTGGTGTCCCTCAGGGATCGGTGTTGGGACCGGTCTTGTTCAACATCTTTGTCCTTGACATGGACAGTGGGATTGAGTGCGCCCTCATTAAGTTTGCCCATGACACCAAGCTGAGTGGTTCGATCGATACCCTGGAGGGAAGGAATGCCATCCAGAGGGACCTTGAGACGCTTGTGAGGTGGGCTGATGCCAACCTGATGAAGTTTAACCATGACAAGTGCAGGGTTCTACACCGGGGTCGGAGCAATCTCATGCACAGCTACAGGTTGGGCAGAGAAGAGATTGAGAGCAGCCCTGTGGAGAAGGACTTGGGGGTGTTGGTCAATTAGAAAATGAACATGTTCATCTTTAGTGGATAAAGAAGCTTGCCTATATGTTTAAATCTGACAGGTGAAATCTAGAAAAGGGATTGGAACATAAAATTCACCTGTATCTACTGGCATCCGTAGATTATTAGATTGTACCCTCTCTGCATAGTGTATGTGAGTAGTCTAGGTTAAATAAGGAACTCATGACGGATGTAAGCTGTAATGGTATGATCAGATCTGACTGAATTGTGTATAATGCAAAGTAACTTGATGCAACATGTGAATAAAAGCAAGCTGGTTTGGTTCAGTTTGTATTTTGTTTTTTGTGTTGCTTTTTGGTTTTGGTGTTTTTGTTTTTTTTTTTTTTTTTTGGTGTGTGTGAGAGTAAAGCTGTTTATGCAGTAGTGAAAAAATGCACCTTTTAAATGAAAGCTGACACAGATCTGTGAAAATGGAGTCATAGGGTCTCTTTCATAGGGCGTTTCTTAGAAAACTAAAATATGCCTGGAAATGAACCCTGGGGGATTGGGTTGGGTGGGTTTGGTTTTATGTGTGTTGCTTTTTTTTTGTGGTTTGTTTACCTCCTCTCCTCCCAATATTTCAATATTAAGTGAAGCAGGGTTGTTAGATGCATTTTGTTTTAATGTGAGTTTGATTTATAGCATATTAGTAATCTTGAATGTTGTTTGGGGACAGACAATAAAAATGAAGTTGACCAGTATCTGTCATATCCTGGTTTGGCTGAGAAATAAGAATTGTTAGAATGTGAAATCATGTTCCATGTGTATTTGCAAACTTCTCTCCTTCACCCAAATGATAGTCTCAGAAAGATCTTGTTCTTTCCTGGACTTGTGAAGTTTAAAGTCACACCATTTTCATCTTAGTCTTCTAAATATGGCATCTGCGTTTTAAGCTGATCTACTCTCAGGTTTTTTTATTGATATGGAGCATGAATTTATGAAGGTGGTCCGTTTCTAGAGACAAAAGAGAAACTTTGAGCAGAAGAATAAAGAGTTCTTAGCGTTGTTCCACCATTTTCAGTGCCTGATACCCTTAATCTCTTCTCCCTGAACCTGGTGGTGTGCTGCAAACCTCCACTGCTGACCCGCAACTGATATGAATGTAAATAGAACTTTTTATTGAACTAGCAGTTTTCAGACCTTTTTTCTTGAAGTTGCTGAGTTTCTGTTTACTGCAATTTGAGAAATACTGGCTTGGTCGGTCTGCTCTGTCGTACCTCCATGTTTACCCACAATACACAGCACAGAATGAGGAATGCAGACTTTGCTCTCAATTGAGAAAGGATGGTACCTGAAACTGTTGCTTTTCTAACGGGCACTGATGAGCTTCCGTTAGAGAATGCCTGTTAATGCCTTTCTTCTCACCTCAGAGCTTTGCTGTTAGTGTTCTCTCGCACCTACCCAAAATGTGCCCAGAGAGAGCCTTGTCTGTAAGGGGTCACCCCCTGAAGTATGCTTCAGTTCAACATTAAAAGCCCATCAGACTGACAGCTGCTGTTATGGAGAAAGAGGTCTCTGCAGATGTGGTGTGACTGCTACATTTTAAGAGCAGAACTTTCAATTGCTTTTAACTTTGTGTTGTGACATGTATATAATGGGTATTTCATGGAATGTGTAAGTCAGTCTTTGTTAGAACATTTTGAACTTCAGGTATTAGAAGCTAATTGACTTGAACATTTAGTTTCAGCCCTTGCTGACCTCTGCAGTCCATGTTACTGCTTGAGATAGTACTTGCATTCACTCGTCCATTAACTTCTAAAGCTCTACTATCTGATCTCGAGAGTGTCATTTTCTTAATGGGATTTTTTTAAAGGTGGCCATAAAAGAAAGAAAGAAAACAGATACAGTCTGTAGTATTGAGGCAGTGTGTGCAATGTGAACAGGCTAGTTTAACTTGCTCCTAAATATAATTCTTGCAGATTCTTCTAAAAATAACTCTTACCCAAACAATAAAATTTGTACAAGTTGACGGCATGTTTTAGCAGACACTGAAAAAAATGTTCATTTATGCTCTTTGAGGTTTTGGGTAAAAATGTAAGGAAACAATAATTTAAATTCTTCTTAGTAGATGTTGTTGCTGTATTATACTGCCCTTGTCAGTATTTTGTGTCAGATGAACAGTACAAGTTAGCACTTCATTTGTCTTCTGATTCCTCTTTCCCCTTCCACACCACCCCCCCCCTCATTGCACCATATTTTTCTCCTCCTCCTCTCTTTTCTACAAAATTGCAATGTTTTACTTGCTGAGGTAGTACCTAATTTGAGCTAGATAGTAGCCTCTGTCGTGGAGTAAATTACTGTTCACAGTTCTTGCCTTTTCATTCATTGCTACATGAACATTCATTGCTACAAAGCTAAAACGTTTTTGTTCTCGTGCTGGAGGTAAGTCTTCTCTGTGATAAAGAAGAATGATGACATGCAGGACTTGTTTTAATGTGTGTAGATAGCATACACAAGGCTAGGCAGGTAACTATGTTTACAGACTCTTCCAGCAGGTGTGAAGCTATGCTTATTTGCACTGGTGGGTTACTTTAACGCGAGTATGTGGAAAGCTTCATCAGTTTGACAGCCTACTTAAAGAACTGAAAATTAAAGATACTGCTTGATTTTTTTTCCCCTAATTGCTGTAAATGGTAATGCATAATTTTCTTTCCATCATTCTACTTGTATGGCTTATAATTTTTTTTTTTCTTTTTTCAAATATTTTAAAGGTAGGAGTGCTGATGAGATGTGTTATACTGTGCTTACTTTTGTAAGCATGAGTTCAGCATTATATACCTAAGCAAAAACCCTGCGTTTAATAGCAGTTGAATTTTAAACAGAAAACTAGAAAAATGTACCAAGGCCAAGAGAGTAGCAAAGGAATCCTATTTCGACCAGTAAGTTATAGAATGTAATGACAATAAACATTTTATTTGTAACAGCTAATATAATTTGAAGGGGTAGAGATATGAAGAGAAGGTAAAATTTACTGTTGGAATTTCTAATTACTTATGTCACATCAGTCTCACCTCTGTGCCTGGCAAAATCTTGGAGCAGATTCTCCTGGAAAGCATGCTAAGGCACATGAAAAACAACAAGGTGCTTGGTGACAGCCAGCATGGCTTCACTAAGGGGAAATCCTGCCTGACCAATCTGGTGGGCTTCTACAATGGGGCTACGGAACTGATGGACAGGGGTAGAGCAGTTGATGGCATCTACCTGGACTTGTGCAGAGCGTTCAGCACTGTCCCGCATGACATCCTGGTCTCTGAATTGGAGAGACATCAATTTGATAGGTGGACCACTCAGTGGATAAAGAACTAGCTGGATGGCCACACGCAAAGAGTTGTGCTCAATGGCTCAGTGTCCAGCTGGAGACCAGGAATGAGTGGTGTCCCTCAGGGATCGGTGTTGGCACCGGTCTTGTTCAACATCTTTGTTGATGACGTGGACAGTGGGATTGAGTGTGCCCTCATCAAGTTTGCCGATGACACCAAGCTGTGTGGTTCGGTTGATACGTTGGAGGGAAGGAATGCCATCCAGAGGGACCTTGAGACGCTTGTGAGGTGGGCTGATGCCAACCTGATGAAGTTTAAC
>JANRGW010037968.1:0-10733 GCA_024733675.1 Psilopsiagon aymara
AAGAAAAAAAAAGAACCAAACCAGAAAACCCACACAAACAAACAAAACAAAACCAAAAAAACCCAACAAAAAGTGGGGGAGGAGGGGGGAGGTTTTGATTAATGTAAGTCTTAAATGCTTGACTCTGGGTATGCACCTTTATGCTTGCATGTGGCAATGTAGATAGGTATTTTGATGTCTGTATATTTTCTACGGGATAATGCATGGTAGGAAGGCACTGCTTTTACTGCTTATGTTCAGGGTGTCTAAATGGTGACTGAATCTCCTGTAGGCACAGCCTGACCTCTGGAAATCCCATGGCTGTGTTGTAGTGAATGCTGGTGGCTGTGCCTAGTACGAATCACAGTGCAAATCCTGGGATTGCCTGTTCAGTTCTTCATCATAACAAGTGCAGTTATTAATATTGAATATACTTCTCATGTAAACTGGAAAGAAAAAAGTCTGATTGAAAGGTGCAAAGGAGTGGGAGAGGAGGGGAACAGGAAAAGAGGTCAGAATGTCTTATTTTAAAATGTATGCAGCATTTTCTTAAAAATAGCCAGTTCTGTCTTAATTGAAGTGAACAAGGAGGTGATTTGGGTTCCCTGCTGATCTGTTTGACTAGATTCAATGAGATTACTGAGACTTATATCCCTGTGGAGTCTGGACCTATTTGTTTAGGAAGAGAGCAGATAACAGGAGCAGTGAGCTTCTGGGAAACCTATGGTTTGGTTCTGCTTGGAGTCAATGAAGCAAATAAATATGGTTCCAAACTGTGACATGTAGAGTTTAAGGGAACATGGTGAATGGAGCTGTTTTTTTGGGGTTGTTTTTTGGTGTTTGTTGTGTGTTGTTTTTGTGGTGGTTTTTGTGGTTTTTTTTTTTTTTTTTATGTGTGTGTTTTTTTTGGTGCCTTTTTTTTTGTTTGTTTTGTTTTTTAAAGCACATTTAGATTGCAGTTGTGTCCTAGTAAAGCAGTGCAGGGAAGCTTGTCAGGGGAAAAAAAGTTGGAGTGATGAGCAGTACTAAGAAGAACTGAGCACCAAATCCCAGTTGCACCTCAAAGGCAATTGAGGCAAGGGAAGGCTTGTTTGTTTGAATTTTCTTGCTGTTAGTAGAAATAATTTCTAGGAACAAAATTGATATAGGAGTCTTTGCAAGGAAGGGTGCTATATTGTCTGAAAGAGTACAGATCAGGTTTGTGGTATCTGCAGTGTACATACATACATTTGTAGCAGGGACTAAAATGTACTTTTGTCTCCTTGCTGGTCCTTGGCCACTTCTTATGTCCTCACCATTGCTGTATGTCTAACAACCAAGTACATTTCTATCAGTGTAACACAGCATGACCAAAATATTTTTGTAATCTGTAATCGTGCTTCCTTACCTCTCCCTGTCTCTTTTTCCAGGTAGGTCTTTTTGAGAAGATTTTTGTCCAACAATGCTGTGTTCTTATAACAGATCAGACCTTCCAGAAATGTGTTTTTCAGTGAATTATTTTACTTGTCAAGGCACAGCTTCAGAAAACTCTAACTCTTGTTCTGCATAATTCAATACAGTGTTGGGGCCTTTTTTCATTTTCATGCTATGTGTGAGAGCAGCTCAGCAAGGCCTCAGCTGCTGCTGCTTCTATGGGGAAACCAAATCTTTCTTCCCCTACTAGTGCTGCTGAAAGGCCGGGGTTAATTTGGATGAAAATGGAAGATTTTCTCCCTAAAGATCATTGCTCCTTACTCAAGATTGCAGTAGAGCAGAAGGGGGTAAGGTTTAGTTTGGAAATGTATGGTCAGTTTTGATTCCTGTTTTTCTGGTGGATGTGGTGTGAAACAGATTATACATTTCTTTTTGGCAGCCCCTCTGAGATGATAGAAATGTTTGACTCCTATTCCTGCTTCAGGGAGCTTTCAGTTCAAGTGTGTGTTGGAAGTGAGGATTTTAACTTTTTGTTATTTTTTGCAAAGGGACTGATGTGTGTGGTCTCTTAGCCCAGTCCTCTCTCTTTCAGGAAGCCAGGCAGATGTCTGGGAGGGGAGATAACCAGACAAAGCTGCTTTTTCTTTCTCTTATGCTCTTCTGTTAAGAGATCAATGTAAACGTGTCTCTTCTGGACAGTGCAACACTTAAATGCTTCTCTTTCAGAAAGAGCTGCAAGGCAGTGGAGAAATTGCTGGTATGCCTTTTGTCCTGGCAAAGGGAACATCTATTCTTGCTTGGTTGTTAAACTGTCTCCATAGTTGTTTTTTGCCTGATTTTATCTCTGTGCTTCTTTCTATACCTAAAACCTAAGCCTATTGCTCTCTTATGACAAATCAATAATAGGTAAGTAAAAATTACGTCTGTAGAATACTGTGCTGAGTCACCAAGTGCTGGAATACTGAAGTTTGCTATGAAGGTGAGATCATAAAACAAGCACTGGGTTTTATTTTAGTTGAATTGTGATTCAAATCAGTAATACTCTATGGTGCTTGTGTAATATTATTCTGATATTTCTAGTTATCTAAGCAAACTGTCATTGCACCATAACAATTTATTAAGCTATAGGGTATTCATAAATATGTGGCTAGCTTAATATGATTGTTCATCAGTTTGGTATTGAAAGGGCACCAACCTAGTCAATAAAGATATCTGTCTCAGTGTCTCTTTAATTTTAAAGAGTCGATAAAATGTCAGGCTAATACAATCACTTTGTAAGCTAAATTGTTATTTTTTCATTTTGACTCCCACCCTTTTTCTTTTGGTATTCAGCTGCATAACACAGCCCAGTAAATTGCTTTAAAGGTGTAAGATTGAGGTTATAGAGGATACCTTTATAAAAAAAAATTAATAATTTAGATTCAATCTAGTTATGACCCTGGAGAACACATCTTGCTGGACAAAACTGTTATCAGCCTGCTCAGAATGTTTTCTTTTTAAGTGAAGCAGCTTGGAGCCATGGAAACTACAGCTGAATCTGCAGGAGATTTTGAGAATGGGAAGAAATAGTAACTCAAACTTTACCAGTTTCCAAGTCCTTAGTAAGCTCTTTGTTATTAAAACAAAATAAAATTCCATGTTAAGCCAGAAGTCATCTTCAGGCTTTCAGTATCTCCATGGCATGTAAATCACAGCTCTTCGAAGTCAACATTACCGAAATTTAGCTGGCAGTGACTACTCCGAGCATTTGTTCTGGGATCAGTTACAACAGACGAAGATGGTGGTGATTTTCCCCTCTCAAGATTCCCAAAATAAAATAATGAAATAATCAGGGATTCATCAGCTTCTAGGAATGTGCATGTTCAGTATTTATGACACGTGGATATTCAGGGTGACTGCCTGCTTGCATAGGAACCTGGACTGAACTTTGGAGAGTCATGTGAGTGAACTGTTGAGAAACCTCGTGCTTCCATTACTGCCTTGTTTAGGCGGTACCTTGGTTGCCACAGACATTATCATATGCACAGAGAGTATATTAGAGCATCTAACAGAGGCGTTTGCTCTTGGTGTTTGGGAAGGTCTTTGAAGGGCCAGGTGAGCTGGTGAGCTCTGGTAGAGCCACACGTGCTGCATGGAAGAGAGGACAAAACTGACCCTCCTTCAGCTACCTCTTTTACCCTCTGCTGGAGCATTATTTTCAAATTAAGCGATTCTGTTGGCTGTTTCACAGCTTTTTTTCTTACCTATTTCATGTGAACCAATGTGATCTTCAGCCGCTTTGGCATAAAATGTGGGTTGAAGGGCTCTGAAGTATGTGATGAAAGCTGACATTTCTCAAATTGCATAGCTGCTCTGCTTTTGAAAGCTGATGAACAGAGTGGCAGCACAGGGCTCCCTTTAGCTTTGCCTGTTTCCCTGTGGTGAGACGAGGAGGAGAAACACATATCCAACAGATGCAGTCAGTGTTGGGGCTAGTTCAGATTGAACAAATGCCACAGATAAGAACTTTCTATGAACTCCTCTGTAGTTTGTTATGGTTACTTGGGAGGACCTAATTACATAAGAAAGCTCAATTTTTTGGTGTTTTGTGTTTTTTGGGTGTGGTTTTTGTTTGTTTGTTTGGTTGGTTTTTTGGTCTAGTAAAGCCCCACTGCCTTTGTAGCTTTTGGGAGTGGTCTGGACAGCTCAGGAAGTTTGAGGTCTGACCATGACCACCACAGAGCCCAGCGGTCTAGCTGTCATAAGAAATTGTGATCCTTCCATCATGCAATTACCTGCTCTAAACAATAGATTAAACTGTCCCACAAATGCAGCTGCAGGTAGCTCCTTGTGGCATGTTACTCTGCTTTCCCATAGAAAGTGTAATTAACATAGCTGCAAATGAGCACTTTCATCAGTTTTCCCTTCTGTCCCATAAAATGTGAAAAATGTGGGTCAGTGCATTTATTAGACCCTAAGAGTGTGCACAGCTCTATCTGCTCCTCGTGCTTAGCAATAAGTCCTCTACTCTCCCATTAAAATGTAAATTGGAGGAGAAAATGTCTTCAGGCTGGTGGGTTTCTAACTTAGCTCTTCTGGTGCTGTGTGAGAAGTTAATGAGAGAATGTGATTTTTCACAATCTCCCTCATGCTGAAAGAATTGTCTGTTTTGAGGCTGATATTTAATTAGTTCTGCTTCTCCTGGGTAATAAATGGGGAGAAGGGAGTTGATGCATATGTTACTTAACTTCTGCCTGTAATGATGACTAGAGGGAAAAACTGAGCAACTATTAATTTCCCAACAGTTTTGGTGTGGCTGACACAGCTGTAACTGGAGGTTCCTACCTCTGGAGTGCTAAATATAAATGAAAGGTGGACAGGAATATCTCAGTGATAAGCAAACTGTACCTTTAGACGGCTCTGTTCTGGAACCAGCTGCCTTTGGTAAGGTAGGGGGTGTAACTGAGTGCTAGAGCTTCTCACCAAGTACAACAAATAGGGAGTGCTTTTGTAGACTCTTGTAGACTTTCAAGTGTTTCTGCTCAAACTATTCACATTTAAAATCCATTTCCTTGAGCTAAACTTAAATAACTTTAATGATACATGTCTTTAAACCGCAAAATATTTGGCTTTGAGTCATGATGCTTGGTCTGGAAGTAATTTCAGGACTGAAGTATTTCAAACACTTTGCTCCTATTCTTTGGCTTTTTTTTGATATCCCTGCTCCTGCAATCTGCATTCCAGAGCAGTTCCATAGCATCAAGAGGGAGTAAAGTACTGACGGAGGCAGGTTGAATTGTCAGGGCTTTTCTGCCAGTGTTCAGTACAAAGGCAGCAGGTTTCCCTTACCTGTGCAACATACTGCTGTTTTGGTTTCTGTTCAAGCATCTAAAACCCTTAGGTAGCTAACTTTACAAGATGCAAGAAATCTTACTGATGGACACAAGCTGAAGTTCAGTCTGGTCAAAACAGGCTGTGGGTCTCACTTTAAAAAAATGCATTTTGATTAACATTTTTTGAGGCACCGAGTACTGTTGATATGTTTGTTAAAGTGAAGTCATTGTTTTAATAATCTTAACTTTCACCTAGAAATATCTAAAGATGAAGATTTTAGACCTATCCTACTGTAATCGAATAACACCAGCATGCATTTTGGTTTGAAACTCTCATTGGGTTTGTTTCCCAGGCAAAGCCTGCTTGATGTTCTGATGCTCTTGCTGTACAAAGAAGTGGAAAATAGCAGCCAGAGTAATAAGCAGTTCATCCTTGTTAATTTTCTGAGGAAATGGAAGCAGGTCAGAGACTAGTGTAACTGTCTTCGACTGCCGAGTGTAATCCAGATGTCTGACATGCTTCTGGAGAGAATACTTAATACTCCTGCAGCTCTGGGTTTTTGCTTTTTTCCCCTCCTGCCTTCTGTGAAGGGTAAATATGACCGGTATCTCAGCTCTTTATCCCTGTGTCCTCTTGCTGAACAAGATGATAGCCTCTGAGTTACTGGAATATGCATCTGTGGATCTGGCAAACAATTTCTGAACAGGTGGGAAGCTATAGGGTCCAGGAGAATAACCTGCTGTGCATATGCTATTTCTAGACACTGTGTATCACATGTAATCTGTAATGAAAACTGAAGGTAATGACACAGCCCTGACATGAGAGATGATTAGATCATCCAGACCATCTTCTGCCTTGGCAAGGTTGCTTCCTCTAGAATATTTCTGGGAAATTACTTTAGAAAAGGCATTTAATAAATAGCACAAGATATCCTGCTCTGAGAGACACCTGCTCCCCTCTCCCCTTCCAGTAACTTTAATCTTAAATCCTGTACTTTAATATGTCCTGAATATCCTCTTAGATCTAGCTGCTGAGGCACACAAGATGAATATGCACTGCAAGATGCCTGTGCAGGGAGACTGCTGCTGCTGGCAGACATGGGGTGAATCCCATGCATGTTCCTGAGTCAACCTGTGCCTGGACTACCATAGACTTGTGTAGTATGTGCCAAAAAATATCACAATGTCAGACTATGTGGTGGATATATGGCTCTTGCAGTGCTGAGGAGGCTCTACCAGCTGCTCATGGCACAGTGCTGGAAGGGCACATGCACAGCTGGGTACATCCGGGATGTTGACAGCCTCAGTCTTCCTCTGCAAAACTTGGAGTCAGGAAATACTTAAATGTTTGAGAAAATATAAATATATGGACGTGTATGTTACAAAATGTAGTATATTCAGTACTTTTAAGTTCTCATCTTTCTTCACGTGTGTTAAAAATGCATGCAGTCACACACGAAATGAGCATTTATCAGTTACATATGCCTGCGTTGTGTTGCTTTGGTTCTTTTCTCCTTCTATTTGCCCTGTGTCTGTTTCTGCCTTCTACATACTCATAGCCTTTATTTTTCATAAGCTTTTATTTTAGTTCTGCTGCTGTCCTGGTTATTTTCATTTCCCCAGGGCATATCTGTTTGTTTGGATGACAAACTTGCTTTTCCTGTATAAATCTGAATTTTGAAGTTGCTGATCCAAGTCTCTCCAATGATAAGTCACTGTCCATCTGTTTGCTTCCCCCTGAGCTTGCATGGCAAGCTGCAAAATGAAGGCATGTGAGTTAGGCCAGTTAGAATTGATAAGGAACAGCGTCATGCCTTGTTCTTTCTGTGTTCCTGGCTGCTGAGAAAGGAGTTCCCTTTTGCTAGATCTATTTTCTCACTTTTCACACCCAGGTGACTTTCGGAAAAAGAATGTTCTTCCAATTTTCCACCATAATTAAGACCCAGATTCCATCCCCTGAGTCTGGTTAGCTCCATCCCAAAGCCACTGGTTAAACCTGTGTTTTAATTAAAACCTTTCTTCAAGTTCTTTAGGAAAAAAAAACCCAAACCCAAAGCAAACAACCCCAGGCAGGATCATGGGCAAGTCATGAAGGTTGTTGTAAAAGGAGGTAGCTGACGTGTGCTTGCCTGGTTGGGTGATAAAAAAAGACATTATAAGCAGAAGAGGCAAGTTTTAATTTTGAATGATAATTGCTGGAGCATAAGAAGTTGTTTCTGAAGTGATACATCCGTGCATACTAACATCCCAATGCATGCAAATTTAATACTTGAATCGCTATTGTATACTGCTTGTTGTTTGTGACGCTTCATCTAACTGCATCCTTGCAGGCTGTGTATCTTTGTGTGGCAAGGTTTTGGTAGTGGGAGGGCTACAGGGGTGGCTTCTGAAGAGCTGCTAGGAGCTTCCCCTATGTCTGATAGTCAGTGCTGCAGCCAAGCCCATCAGGGATGGTTACAGCTCTTCTTGGATAATGTATTTAAAAAGGGGGGGAGGGGAGGGAACAGAACCCAACCCTGTGCAACTGCAGCTGGATAGAGGAAGAGGAATATGTGAAAAATGCAACTCTAATGACACCAAGGTGAAGGAGGAGCAGGAGGTGCTCCAGGCAGCACAATAGAGATTCCCCTGCAGCCTGTGGCTTAGCCCATGGTGATGCAGGCTGTCCCCCTGCAACCCATGGAGGTCCACAGTGGAGCAGATCTTCTCCTTATAGTCTGCAGAAGACACCATTCCACATTAGGATTATGCTCAAAGGAGGCTGTGACCCTGTGGGAAGCCCACACTGGAGCAGAATCCTGGCAGTACCTGTGGCCCCATGGATAGAGGAGCCACTGCTGGAGCAGTTTTGCTGGTAGGACTTGGACACCTTACTGGTATGACTTGGGGTACCATGGGGAACCATACTGAAGCAGTCTGTTCCTGAAGGACTGCCCCTGTGAAAGACACCCATGGTGGAGTAGCTTGTGATGAACTACAGCCCATGGGAAGCACCTATGTTGGAGAAATTTTGTGGGGGAATTTTGTGTCTTCCATGAGAGGGACTCAATGCTGAGCAGGGAAGAGGAGTCCTTCCCCTGAGGAGAAAGGAGTGGTAGAGATAATGTGTGATGAACTTACTGTGACTCCCGTTCCCTGTTACTGGGGAGGAGGAGGCGGAGAATTTGGGAGTGAAGCTAAGCCCAGGAAGAAAGGAGGGGTGGGGGAAAGTGTTTTTAAGATTTGATGGGTTTATTTCTCATTATCCTACTCTGATTTTATTGGTAATAAATTAAACCAATTTCCCCATGTCAAGTCTGTTTTGACTGAGAGTAATTCCTGAATGATCTCTCCCTGTCCTTATCTCAACCCATGAGCCTTTTGTTATATTTTCCTTCCCCTATCCAGCTGAGGAGGGGAGTGATGGACTGGCTTTGGTTGGCATCCGGTATCCAGCCAGGGTCAGCGAACTACACAAGCTCATCCTTTGTATTTCTTAAGGAGTTAATTAAAATGTTTAAACCCTTTTAAAAAGTGATGGATCGCGGTCCTATTTGCATTTTGAACAGCTTTGTTTAGTCTGTTGGCTGTGCTGCTGTATTTCACCTGGTTATTGGTGAGGCTGCTGCGGAAGGCAAGGGACAGCAGATGGCAATGTGGTGCCACGAACGGAACCGCAAAGTAGAGAAAATTCTGGCTTGCAAAGTCCCCTGAAAACTCAAGCCAACTGCTGCTGTGTCGAACCTACCTTCAGTTCTGACCTTGGTGCTGTGGGGTGGATGCAGAGAGGGGCTTCATGCTGACGATGGGGCTGCATGGTTGATTCTGGTCTCCAATGTAATTAGATGCAGTGTATGCACTACTCTTAAGAGCCTGTCTGCAGGCTCCATGTAACAGCAAGGCTCAGCACAGCATGCTGCTTTGTCCACCATCCTCAGGCTCACTGTGTCCTCTTTGCTGTTAGTTGATGCTTCAGCTAGGCTGGAGACCACTGGGCTTGGGGATACCGTGGTGGTGGGGCATTGTCTGGATGTCACTTACACTTAGAGGGTCAGTCCATAACTTTATGCCCTAGGAACTGCATGAAAGGCCAAGCTTGGGCCCATGAGTGGGATGGCTCATGCTTATCAGTTGCCTCCCTTTGTGTATTTCAGGGTTGTTAGGGACATGAAGAATAGGATTTCCCGATACCTTTGCTGTATCTACTGTTGTGTCTGCCTGTTTCTTCCTCACTCACCTTCCTGTTGATGAGCCATCATGTCAGCCTGAGCAGCTATATATGACCTGCAGAAGTGTACAGGTCTCTTTCAGAGGGATCGTGCTGAGAACTCATAAATATTAATCAAATCCCTAAACATACGTTGCTTTTAATTTTGAATTAATTTTTACCACACAGGATATGCATCTATGGTGAGAGCTCAGGTGCAGAAGTATGAACCTCAGTGCATAATATGTGCATTACTTTGCAGCTATTGCAGTCCAGAGTCTTTAGTGTCCCCCCACATGGAGGATTCTGTTTTGGGTGGGTTTTTTTTTTTTTGTTATAAGGCCTGAAACAAAAATGACACAAAAACTAAACCTCCCCATTTTTAGAGTCTCCATATGTGCAAATTTGGGAGACAGAAAAGCTATAAGTGCAATGTACAGCACTTAAACATCTTGATTTGTGAGACTTGTTGATGAATTTGACATCCAAATGCTGTTGTCTTCACCACCTGCAACTGATTTTTGGATGGCAAATTACTGGTATGTAATTAGAGGTGGTCTTAAAAAAAAGGTTTGTTAGCCTTTCTGGAGCCTGAAGCATAAATAAATCCAGTGGGCTTTCAATGTGAGAGGTGTTTATGTTTTCTCTTTTACTGCCTGGAGAATGAGGGAAAGATGTGCTCAGTTTCTTTGCAGTAACTGACACTTCCCAGGTGCCTCATTAGCTCTGGAACTCATTTCAGATGGAAAAGCAAGGAGAAGAGGGATGATGTGGGAGTTATTTGAAGAACAGGGTTATGGTTACCAAACAAATGAAACCATGTCTGAGCCAGTGTTCTGCATGCTCTCAAATATACTTATATGGCACTGAGGAGTTGTTACTGGGTGCCTCTTATTTCATAGCTAATGCATGCTCAAAGCACTGGAGATTGTGCAAAGTTATGTATTAAAAAAAAAAGTATATTTTCTCTGCCTTAATTCTTGGTCTAATGAATTGAGGCAATGTCAGAATTAAACTTTTGTGCTTTGTGGACTGAAGGACCCCACTAGTGTTTCATAGCGTTGGCGCAAGATGTCTTGGCTTTCTCAGTCAGCTGAAGAAACAGATGCTGTGAGTAGCAAGGGCACATGAATGCAGCAGCCGAGCACTTGGACTGGACATGGGTCCTCTCTGTGTGATCTTGCTGGAAACAGCAATATTAGCAGAAGTTATTGTCATGGGTTCAGCAGTAGCAGTCATTTTTCTCCTCCTCAGTAGCTGGTGCAATGCTGTGTTTTTGACTTGTGGCCTGGGAACAGCACTGATAACACCAATGTTTTTAGTTATGGCTTAGTGATGTTTGG
>JANRGW010037968.1:10833-55968 GCA_024733675.1 Psilopsiagon aymara
GTTGCATTCTTTCGATTCTCCTTCCCATCCCTTCAGGAGCAGAGGGAAGAAAAAGGGGGAAGTGAGTGAACAAACTGTGTGGCTGATTTATGGCTTAAACCACGACAGTTACTGAAGAAACTAAGTAAATGAAGAATGAAAAATAACTGAATGGCGGTCATGCCTGATCTGGTGACTGACAGCTGAGAAAATATGAGTAAACCAGTAAAGGTCTTGTTTGCAGCACAGTGTCAGCACTATGAAACAATTGTGCCTTCCATTCTTCAGGAAGAGCTTGCAAGCAGCAGAAGAGATTAACTTGATGGGAGTATTAGCTCTCTTTAACTTCATGCTTTTTATCTTATTTTGGAAGATCTGGTCTAATTTTTGAAAGAGCCAGGATTTGACTCTGCTGTTCTTGTGTCCTTAACTGCTTCCTCCGCTGTGGAGGATAACATATGCCTCCCTTAAAAGCTCTGCCTTGGAGCTTTCCAATTTACTCAATACCTAATTTTCACAAGGTATTTCCTGTGGTGCAGCTGGGCAGAGGCAGACTGGTTTTGGCAGGTGTGAGGTTAACCAATAAGCTGGTTTTATGCTCTGAGGCTCAGAGGTGGGAGAGGACAGTATTAGTTCCTGTCCTCCCTTCCTCAACCCCCATGTGTGCTTGGAAGACTTTTATTTTGGCTTTTCTGAATGCTTGTAGCTCATGTAGCATCTGTTCCTGAGTGCCTGAAGATGCCTTATATTTAAAGATGCCAATCTCCAGTGATAAAGTCTGACACCCAGCACTGGTGGGTGCTTCCCAAACCCCAGAGCTGGGTGTTAGCCTGTGTCCCCTCCTGCTGCTATGCTATGGACTCTGCTTGAATAACTGTGCAACCTTCTATCTTTATTTACTTATTTATTCTTTTTTTTTTGTCTTTTCAGCTGCAAGCTGTGCCTTAGACAATCTCTTGGACTAAATGATTATTAGCATACAAATTCATCACAGTTCCCAAATGTGATATGTTCTTTCCATGTCTTGTACAGTTTCACAACTGGCTGGTGCATGTTGACCACAGGGTAACAGCTCGCTACAAACGCTGTAGAAATGCAGAATCTGATCTGGACTGGGCTGTGGTTACCGAAGAGCTCTACATTGGGGTTTTAATTCCTACTACACTACAAGCTTTGCGCAAGCATAAAATTATTCTTTCTGAAGTCCTTTTTATGCTATAGACTTCTTTTCTCATGAGGCTGCAATCCAATGATTTCTTAAACATGGTCACTAACGCTCACACTGGTCTAAACTATTTTAAAATAGCTTTTTTTTTTTTTTTACTGGTAATCTGTAATAAATTAATATTCTTTGACATGTACTGAAGCAGATGGGAATAAGAGGAGATGAACATATTAGTTTGATTCAGGATAGCTTAATGGAAGTAGCCTTTAAGGTCAAATGGTTTAAAACTGATTTTCCACAGAGTTTATATGTATGAAAAACAAATTCTCTTTTGTTAGGACACCCAAATGAGAAACACAACCAAAATCTCTTGTTGGAGATGCAAAGTAGTGTCAGCATATAAGAGAAGACGAAAGTGGTTTTAACATCACCGAGGAAATAACTTGGGTCATGTAGAATAGACTGAAGCCGGATGTAAGAATTGCTTACGCTGAACAAGGCTTTAAGGGATATGTAGTAGAACACAGTGTGACCACCTGAACAAGGCATCTGAGTTTTCTTCATCTTTGGTTGTTTTACAGTATTTATTCACTGGCTTTCAAAGGTGAAACAATTCTGGAGCAGAGGTAGTGTCTGTCACAGAAATTCCTGAAAACTGAAACTTTAGGATGAACTGTAACTCTGCTCTCTAGTATTCCTAGAAAATTCAATCTGTGTTTTTAAGTGAGGACTTTTGGCTCAGGAGAGTGGTGCCTGGCATGTTCCCTCATACTGACACCCCCAGTTTATCAGGTGCTTTGACAAGGGCTTATGGCTAATGGCAGTTCATAGCTGGTGGGGCTTTGCTGGAAACACAGCTACTGAATGAGTTAGGTTGAAAGACATCTGGAGGTCTTTGGTCCACCACTCAGTGAAGGCAGAGTCAAGTTATAAAGCTGTAG
The DNA here is from genome assembly GCA_024733675.1 of Psilopsiagon aymara. Lineage (NCBI taxonomy): Eukaryota > Metazoa > Chordata > Aves > Psittaciformes > Psittacidae > Psilopsiagon > Psilopsiagon aymara. The sequence continues at coordinate 12,919 of JANRGW010037968.1, forward strand.
TAGCTTCATCAAGACCCTGTAGTGTCATCTACAGGAAGGTGTTTAATGTAATAGAAGGGCAAGGGGCACCCCTCGCTCTTCTTTTTTTTTTTTTTCATCCTTGCTTTCCTGTATGATATGAGTGAAATTTAACTGTGGTATGAGGGTATATATCTTCACTGACTCTCACAGATGGATGCCCCTTTCACTCTAGGCTTTGACACTTATTAAACATCCCAGTGGAGCTCCTTATCAATGTTCTTATTGGTTCTATAATATGACTAATGGCTGTTTGTACAGTGTGACTATTCAATTCATACTTGCATTTCACATCAGTGCACTAGGTTTTTGGGAATAATAAATCTATCAAACAAGTGCAGTAACAGCTTGCCTTTAAGCTTAATAAAATTTATTCATGTGGATTTAGCAGGTGAGAAGTAGTCACAGGCCCTATTGGCTGTAGCTTTTCTTGCGCTGCTGTTACATAAAGATACCGAGGTGTGATGAATGCTGTTTGAAAACTCAGAGCTCCAGAACAAGAGTTTCATGAAGTTTAAGTGGTATTTGCCATCTTTAGTGTATCATATTAGCATTGAAGGCTCTTCCACAAGGTTTACCTGCTGGTGACTCCAGGTGAGGAATCTGGATGAAAGTGCTGAGGATCAAAAGAGTTGCTTGGTGAATTCTGCAGCTTTGGTTTTATGAAGAATTTACTTTAAAATAGCCTTTCAGTGACTATAGCTTGCAAACACTATTTAGCTGTGTGAAGTGAGTTGGAATAAATATATTTGCAGGACCATGTTGCCATTTACAGCCATAGCAGTAGACCTTTGGACCTGACATTGTAGCTATGGTATTTGTGAATGGGCTGGACACTCCAGATACAGCTGTGACCAATGTATCATGCATGTTCTATGGCATAACAACTGTGCAGAATGACACGGTATTCAGGTATCTTCAACTTTTTCTAAACAACTTTCCTCTCCTGCACTGGTTGGTCATCACTGAGGAGTGGATTAACCAGGAATTCCCCCTATGCCAAACTTGTCTTCTAAGCTAGTGATAAATATCAGACTTGGAATTTATGCTTCCAAAATGCATTGGTAAAGGTCTGGAAAACTGGACAAACAGAGTTGCAGTGAAGGGTACAGTGTGATACACTTTTGGAAGAATCTGCTGTGCATCTTGATAATACAGAGCGCTGATCTTTGTCTGTGAGTGTCATTTTCTCCCCAGACCTTTTTTAGTGCTAGATTTGATACTGAGTTTAAGGGTGACTGTTCAGTAGCAGAAGGACTAAATATCTTTCTGGAAGAGAGCTAGGTCTTTTGTGGGTGTGACTAGTGGGGATGATAGTACTGATACTAGATGCTGATCCTGTGTTTGATTCTGCATATGTGCAGCTTCTGCTCTGTTACTTGTGGGTTCCATCTCACTGACTTCAGGGAGTCCTTCCCTGGCTTGAGGCTCACCCATGGAAATGTAAAACACAACTTGGGTCACCAGTGTTGGCTGCTACTTGGTTACTTGCCAGCTGGATGTGGCACAGCTGTTGGTTAGTGTGGGGTCAGCCCAACTATTTCTGTATTTGTCTCTCTGTTTCTAGCTTGTGTTTTCACTGTTAATATGGAATTCTAATGGTCAAAGGTAACTCGGACCAATAACTTCCTGTAAAGTAGTGCTTTACATCCCTATCGACTGGGTGACCTGAGCATCAAAATGAGAAATTTAGTCTACCTTCCTGCACTCGAGACAATGTAATGAATAATCGAAATGTATTGATTTTGTTCAACTGTTGCACAAAAAGGTGACTCCCAGCTAGCAGGCGTTCTGCTCTTGATGCATTAGCTTGTTTGTGTGGCTTTTGAATATAGCTTTTGTATTCCGCTTTAACTACTCTCTTAACTCTGTGCAGGCACGGCTGCTGAGTACTATTGACTTTAAGACCTCTCCCTTGATATTTGCTCCACTGCTTTTAAAAGGAGCAATAAAATAAATGAAAGAGGAGAATAAAAGCAATTTTATTCTGGGTTCAGCCCAGTGGCTGCAGTAGGAGGATGCATCCACGATACACTGAGGCTTGGGCTCTGCTATGCCAAATCATGACTCTTATTCCTGAATTAGACTTTATAGACTAATCTGAAATTAAGCACAACTTAACTGTCAGTTGAATAGTAATAATGGAAAAGAACTCCAAGCTATTAAAGCAGTAATCACAGTTATAAACAGCCATGCTACAGGCTTTCTGGCTATTTCCAAATATATCTTCCCATTTCTTATTCATTGTTGTTATCCGTGTTTACCTGTAATGCAAATGTTTTCACTCAATTGGTTGTAATTGACTCACTTTAAGGAAAGTAGCTTAAAGTGTCTAAATATATTTCAGAATTTCATAAAATCATCCCTAAGCCTAACAAACAAAAAACTACATACACATCATGATTAAAGTTACAGCATCTATTGGTGGCCAAAAAAGAGTAAACAAGAAGTAAAACAAAAAAGACCTTGGACTCCAGAAAGTTATTTTAAAACTAAAATAAAACACTTGAGTGAAAAAGTAACTTAGAATAAAAATGATTTTAAATAACAAACCATCAGCTTCATCAAACTAGGTATGGAGTTAGGTAGAGCACACCTCTGTTTTATTATGAGTAAACAAACTATAAATTACAGGAATCTCAACTCCAGTATCTAAAGTGAACCCACAGACACCAGTATCTGAAACAAATTCAGTGCATAAAACAGCACTCTTGTTCCAACTCTCTGCCCCTCTTTTGTTTACAAATGAAGATATTCAAGAGGCAATGCTTTCTTCTCCAGATAATAATGTGTTTATTAATTTCCTGGGTACTTTAGAGTTTCCCAAGCACTCTGGAGTGAGAGATGCACATTCTGATGTGGATAAGCTGAAGCCTGTGGCATGTGTGCCAGCTGCAAACCTAGCACTCCAGATGTGTGCTCCCCCATGGGTGGGCTCCTGGTGGAGCATTTATTTGTCAAAGGAATTGCTTAGTACTACTGGAAGGGCTTTGATGAAGATAGAAAATATTTTCTGTGGTGTCATTTATGTATTAACAAAATATGTAGTGGATACAGAAACAGTTTTTTCAGTCTTGGATAAGAAAATGCCCTGTTCTGTGTTTAGTTTTAATGGAAAAATAGTGCTGATTTTTTTTTTTTTCTTACTGCTTTATATTGAAAAGCCAAATATACATGAAACAAAATTTTTTGAGTTGTTGCAAAAGGTATAGATATTCCTGCATCACTGAATATGAGAAGAATCTGCTATACAAGCCCTGTGTGTGCTGGGACAACGGGCTTTTGGGAAGGATGATGTTCTCCCTGCCTGTGCCACATGCTGACCTGGGCTTTTCTGTTGTGTACTGACCCATGTGTATGCTCCTTGCTGCACTCTGGGACCTATCAACATGGGGCATGTATGTGTTGTGTGTGTGCTTGTTGTGCTTGTGCTTGCTCTCTAATTGCTAGTTCCTCGGATGAGAAAAGATTCAAAATAATACCCTCTTGCTGTGTCTTTAGGTATGATTCTAGGTGGTTCCTTAAGCTGAGGAATGAAAGACAACTTCAATATGAAATTAGTGGGCTTTGGAGAAATGGGACAGCATTGCCTGGCTTTGAGGCTGAAGGTTGCAGCCTGCCTGGTGGCTACAGTAGAGGGCAAGGAAATAGGGAGTTCAACACCACTTTTTCCACTGATACAGCCTATCTCCACCCCACATCAGTGCTGAGATACAGGTGTCCTGAGCAGAGTAAGTGGACAGTGGTTTGACTTAGTGATCTTAAAGGTCTTTTCTAACCTAGCTGGTTGTATGATTCTATGAGCTTTCCAAGAAAGGAATTATAAAATGACCTTCAGGTGCCCAGGCACTGGGATGGGGGAACTGCGGTGCAGTCCTTGTGCTGTATTTCTGCTCTGGTGGCAGCTGTTGCGGACACTTGGTGGCGATTCTGCCTCACAAATACAAAGTGTGATAGGACAAATACTGTTTGCTTGTGAGATCTGCTAGTTAATTTTCTGTCCCTTTATTGCTTTATTGCTGGCTCTTAAAGATACCAGTTCAAGGGGGGAAAAATCATGGTGAGCTTTACACAGTGGCAGGATTTCTTCACTGGCACTTACTTACTTTAAACAGAGAAATATCTGCTATTGGAAGAGTAACTTGTCCATCCAGGAGTGCTTCATCATTCCTGGGCTCCAAACCAAGGCCAGGCATGCTCTCAGTGGGGTTATCATTCCTTATTACATTGAAAATCCCTAAACGCTTTCATCCTAATGAAAAAAATCTTTCAGTGGACAGTTTGAAAGATGTAAAAGTTATTCTCCATCGGTGGGATTTTACAACTAAAGATGAGAGTGCTGTCTCCCAAAGCAGTCTTAATAAATCAGCACTGCTGAAAGCAGTAAAAAGTTCAGTGGGGCAAAAAAAAATCCTATACTTCCAGAAAATGATATTTTTTCTTTCTGTAATGCTTTAGAAGCACTTCACTATTTTGCTGGAGCCAGCCCCTCCTACGAGATCTATGGCATGTGTGAGCAGAATTGGTGTGCTGGACCTGTTACAATAGCTGTGCATTCACGAGGTGTTCTTACCAGGCAAAATGTGTTCAACGCACCCTGGCTGTGCTTGCTGGGATTTATGATGAACCACTTTCCATGAGATTTAAAGCAACCTCAAATCTGAGATTTAAAAGGCTTAGAGCAGGCAAGCATTGGGGATTTACAGTGTTTTCAAATTTGCAAATGCTAGAAATGCCATTATATGAACAAGTCTTTATTAATCAAAATAAAGCTATTTTTTTTTTTTTCACCAGCAGAAAGCTGTAGAGCAACTCTAACTTCTGGAGCATGTGTAGCAAAACATGCAATTGAACAGAAATCTGCAGTTCCATGCCTTCATTAATAAGGAGCTATTTACAGCCAAATTGAGCTGTCTCATTCAGGTGTAGCTCAAATTGTTCTTCAGTGCCTCGCCACATGTGTAATACATTGTAAGACCTCTCCAAAGCCTGTAGAAGTTTTTACGATCAATGTGAATGAACTTTGCAAAAGGAAAACAAGATTTATCTTTGGATGGCAAACATGCCCTTTGATGAGGACTTTTCTAGAGGGTCTCAGTACAGGTTTGCTATGTGAAGCAGGGAGGTAAGACCTCATTTACTGTGAGTGCTCCAGATGCTTCAGGTTATTGCTGGGTAGGGGTTTTGGAGATGTGGAAAATGAAGTGATGGGACCCTGAAGTAGCCTGTCAGATCTCCACTTGGCGATTTCCATGGCTCTCTGAGCTCTTGCTGCTGGGCTGTGCAGGGAAAGAGCTGGTTATGTGCTGCTCTGGATTAAGTGCTGAGGAACACGTGGTTTGTCTGCAGGCAGCACTGCAAATGATTTGCTCTGTAAAAATGTTAAGTTTTGACATCCCAGCTCTCTGGATTGTGTTAGGGTGGGTTTCTAACTGCAATATATAAATAAACTTAGTAAAATCTGTAATTTGGGTCTATTCCAAGCTCTGAGGGCACATTTACAATGCCATGAGCAGGTAACTGAGCAAGCTTGTATCTGGCTTTGTCTTAGCCTACCCTGAGTTGGAGCTGTGCACAAACATCCAACAATTTGGTGCAGGACAGTTCATTGTTCCTTTTGAAGTACTTGGCTGATGTTGACAGATGCTGGGGATCTCAGAAAGGTGTGTGAAGTAAGAAATATTTCTCACAGGTATCTTGTCCTGGACCTAATTAGGGTATACTATCAAGTCCTAGGTCACTTATTCAGAGCTGCTGTCAGGCCTCTGTTACCTGTCATGTGACACAGACATTGCAACCAAGTTCAAAATTATGAACAAATTAATTTCTTGCTCTTGGAGAGAACATTGCAGAAGTGAGAGCAGTTGAATTCTTCTCTTCTGGAGTATGGGTTGTTTTTTTTTTTTTTCTAAAGGAACAACTTATAGATGTGAAATTGAGATTGGAACAAGACAAAGAGATTCGGTATTTGAAGCAGGTTATTTTTAGCCCAATTTTGCTAGGTTGTGTATTATTATTCCAGTAGCTTTTCTGGAACTTTATCTAGTCTACATTGTATGTTGAGCACACACTTGAAACCTCTATGTAGAAATAGTTTTTATTTTTCCTTCCCACTGCTGCCCCTCCCCAAACGTTCTACCTTTTATTTGTACATTAGCTTTGTCAAAGCATTTCTCAACCTGACACTTCTCTTTCTGAAGTTCCAGTCTTCTATTACAGGGGCTTTTTATTGCTTTGCAGCAGGAGCTTGCCACACTGTTGTTTTTCTGCTCTTCCTGATTATTTCACTTCCCATCACTGACAACCCTTCAAGCTCCTGTGAATGGGGGTGTCTTCATGCCATTTGCTTCCTCTGAAGCAGAGTCAGCCTTTTAATACCAGAAAAATCTGAGGGGAAACAAGATGCAAAGGATGACATTTTTGAAGAAAAGATTTGCATTTGGTCAGTTTTTCTATCCAGTATAATGACAGTACCAGGATGCAGCAATGATTGATTCTCTCTGCCATTAAAATCTTTCTTATACTCCTGAGTAGGACTACTGGAAATCCAGCCAAAGCCATGTGCAAATAAAATTTTTGATTGCTTATCTCATTCAAAAACGTGATTAATAAGTAATAAAAAAGGAGTGAAATAACAGCTCTGTGTATTGTGCTCATGTCCCCTCAGGCTGTGGACCATCCTTCAGTGAGCTCTCCTTTGTTGTTGATGGTGGTTTTTTATGAGCCAGTGACAGAATATTCCAGCATTTAAAATAATTGCTATCACTATTGCGAAGCACTTACAAGTGATTCTTTAATTTTGCATATCTTAAATATTTTATTCAGAAGGATTGTACAGTCCTCAAATCATACAATACATAGCAAAGCAGGAAAGAACAGCAGGTCTGTTTAACCAGATAATGTATCACCAACTAAATGGAGTAGGAAAAATAACTCTCAAAGGGCTTTATCATTAGACAATAGACTAATTGATCAAACCAGCTAGATTAGTCTAAGGTAAATTCAGTTGTTTTGTTAGTTTAGCCTAAAGCCAGAACTTCTAATGTTTTGTTTGTTTTGTTTTTAATTATTCTTTCTGTAATTTCCCTTTCCTTCTTTCTTGCTAGTTTTTTTCCTCATGCGTTGTTTCATCTTGGCCAAATTTCCACCCTCAAGATCTCAAGTTTTTGAAGTGTTAGCATAACTGCTTTTACCAGATACTTTGTGTCCTTACAGTATTCCTGTGATCTATGCTCCCAAGTTTTGCTGTTCTGTTCCTGTTTTTGTTCTTGCTGGAATGCTAATTAGTGCCTATGGCTCAAACCTGCTTATTTAGGGAAATGCATCCACCCTCAATTGCTGTGCAGTGGTGTTGCTGATGTGAAAATTTTTTATCATTTTCATTAAGTATGCCTGGACTTGTTTTCATTGCATGCTAGCCAAAGAACATTGAGCAGACAAGGTTGCAGGGCTATAAACAACTTGTCACTTGCAGGTGACTTCCCTCCTATTCTGATCTTATCACAGTCTCTTCCTTTTTTTGTTTCTTTCTCTTTCCGTTGGTGTCTTGCACTGTCTCATGAAAAATCGTGTGCAGGACATTCTGTCTCAATGGCCCCCAGGCCTGTCCAATTTGGATTTTTTTTTCCTGAGATGCTGCAGATGTAGTCACCATGTAAGTGTGCGTCTGCTTTATCTTCTGGCCTGAGTGTATCTGTATCTAAAATGCCAGTTGAGATGAATGCATAATCACTGTGAAGAAGTTATCAGGAAATATAACTTCTCTTTTCAAATTGTCTGAGAGCAACATAAGATTTTTCTTGAGCTCATTTGAAAGTCAGTGTTAGCTTTTAATGCATTTTGCAAATACACACTAGCCCATGGATTTCTTCTGGACAATTAGTTTTAAGTATTTGAAACCCAGGTAATGCCTCTTTCTTTAACAGCTAGTATGGATTTATTGTTGAGATCTGCCTGGGGCATGGTACAAAGCCAGCTGTAACTGGCGAGAGTTCTTCCAGTACCATTAATCACTAGAAACCTTAAGTATGTTAGAGGTCTGACTTGTATATTACTTACTCATTGGCTTGAGCTGAGTTACAAAGACTTCTGAGGGGGAGGATGCTTCTCATTTTGGACACATCATTTGTAGCCTATTAAAATCAAATGGTGGCATTTTATTATACAATTGATACATCTAATCAAGCTTTATTGGAAGGGTGAATTTATTTTGTTTTCACTAATTCTCATTTTACTGTCAATGTCCACAAGATGTTTGAAAAAGAAACCCTGTTATTGCTCTCACATCTAGTTTATCAACAGGATTCTTAAGTCTCTGTCCATGCTACATTAAAAGCAGTCTTGAAAAAGTGTTTGTTAACTGCTCTTTTAAATCTGTTCTCTTAAATCAAGTGAAGACAGACATCCCAGATGGAAACTCATCTCATTCTCATAAACACCTTTTATGCACAAAGGCATGAGGCATGGGTACTGATGAATCACTGAAACAAAATTGATAGGTATATAAAAAAAAAAATAATCCCCAAAAACTGTAGTGCCAACTCTCAATTCTTCATTCCTTTAACACACAGCTGTTTTTGCCCGTACCTGTTCTGTCATTAAAACTAACACTGGTTATGGTGTCTTCCAGCTGCAAATACAAAGGAAGGGCATTGTGTGCTTGGTCTCAGTTTACATCCATTTGTTTTAATGCATTTTAAGGATGGGACTTAAATTGCTTGCTATTCAGTGACATGGAAGACATCTGGAGATTTCAAAAGCCCTTTGCACATTCCCAGGAGTGAACACTTGGAAACCAGAATGTGGTACTATTTTACTCATTCTTGTTCTGAGCAGAGCAATATATTTTTTCTCACCTGAAACATAGGGTACAGTAGTGAACACTGTATCTAAGGTATTGTCATAGACTGCTGGGCCCTAGGAGGCTCTAGCAGTTCCTTGCAAATATAAAATTCAACCCCTGCTCAAAAGGGCTTTGAAGTGGAACTGTGCTGCTTGAAATGGAACCATCTTCCCTCCGTACAAAAACTCTTGTTTTTGTATTGAGGGGGTCTCTGTTTTCCTTCTGTAGACCTGGAGGAAGGTCACGGATAGGTTTGTGGGGTGCAAGGAAGCAGCAAAGTGATATTCTTCCTTTCCAGGTGTGCTGGGTCTCCATCCGAGTGAGTTCAGGCTCATGGACATCAACTTCTTGAGCACAATGCCTTCTAGATAATTTATTCTTATTGAGACTCAAGGTGTCTGAGCATAATTTATTAACATGCTAATTTTTTGTTAAAACACTGACAGATTTCATTACTCTGAGAAATTAATATTTAATACAGTTTTATAAAAATGACTGTAATAGCGAACTTAATCTGCAGTGCAAGTGTGCTGTTTTCATCTGTTTTTTATCCTTTGGCTTCTTACCAAATACTCTGCTGAGCCTGAAATTAGCAATTACTTCAAAGCAGTACTTGGGATAGGCAGACAAAAAAACTTTGGGGGCTCAGGAACTGGGCTTGCAGTGAGTCACATACATATGCAGTAAACTTAATCTACTACTTAACATCAAGTGCAGGCATCTAAATGTTGGAGAAGGGTGATCAACTGCATGCAGCTGCTACATGTGATCTGCCTCTGAGACTGTCCCCTATGCTGCAGGCTCAGTTTGAGACTGAGAGCTGGACAGTCTGATCCTAAAGGATGAGATAAAACTTCATCTAGGTAGATCTATCCCCCTTGGGGCATCAGTAGCAAGGATCAGCTCAGGATAAAAGGCCCTGCCAAGAAAGCTGCTGCCACTTAGTGAAGTGATTTTTGTACTGGAGATGCCTAGCAGATCAGGCTGACCTTTCCAGATGCAGAGTACTATCAGCATCTTCTCCCAGACCTCCCCTGTGGCCGTGCTTTAAGTGGGCAGGCACTTTACAGCACTTTCTTGATGCTCTTTAGGATATGCTTTTTCTCATTTAGACTTCTTCCTTTTATGTTCCTTTATTTTTGGGAGGATTTTCTACTGTGGCCTATGCTGCTTTTGTTTTTTATCTCCTGTTAAAGCACTTCTTTCCCTGTTGTGACTGGAAACCTGTTTTCTGGTAACCTGCCTCTGAAGTCTGCCCTGCTCTTCGGCCTTCACTGTTACTTGCTGACTCTCCATCTTCTGCCACATGCCAGTTCGGTTTGGGTTACTGCTAGGACTGACTCTGAATACCAGATTTATAGAACCTTTTAAAAAACCCCCAAAACCTAAATAAACCCCCAAAACCAAAACCACCTTTTTTCAATGTTGAGTAATCTCAAAATGAGAAATGTATGTATAGTATGTTCTGGAGAGATGCTTTTTGATTTAATTTATGTAAGTGTTCATGTCTGAACTTATCTGAATTTATTTTAATTTCACTTGATGTCACTAAAGACAAAAAGATGCATGGGAGCTCTCTTGGAGTAACAGCAAGCTACCCGCCTTCCTATGTCTTAGGATAACAAACCATCCTAGCCAGACACAGCCTTATTGTGTGTGCAGCTGCTGGGGCCCTCCTGTGGTGTTGCCACTTGGCAGTGCTCAAAAACTTGAGATCTAGATTGGCTAGGATTGTTGCTGTGATGAAGCCATGAGCCCTCCCTAGTGCAAGCTGGTATCACGCAGGTAGAGTGAGCCTCTGCCCTGTGTGTAGGCTGTTTGAGCTTCCCTTGCTCAGCATGATGGGGTACAGGTGTAGGCTCAGCAGAGCAAATGGGTATTGGGATCTTGTTTGCTGCAAATAGCTATTGTGACCCCTGTCATCTTAAAGGCATCACTTTTTTATTTTTATTTTATTGAAAGTAGCTTTTGCCTTTAATTAAGGGGGTGTGGGTTTTTTGTTTTGCCAAAATGATTATACTGTGTTTTGTTTGTTTGTTTTTTAACCCTGTAAGAGAGACATGACGGCATTTGTGTTGGTGCAAACTCCAGAATTGAATCACTGTGCTTGTCTGATGCTGTTTCACGTGGGGGATGCAATTTCATTGTATTCATGGGGAAATAATTTGTGGAATCCTTCCTAGAAGGAAAGCAAGCATCAGCCTTTAGATTGCCAGGTCACTGTGTAGATAGGAGCAGAGGTCTGTTGACCGTTGACTCTTTGCAGCAACAGAAATTGTTTGGTTTTTGTACAGGTCTGCTTTTGGTTTGGTGAAGGATATGCATTCATATGCAGACATGTAAAATGTTGCATGACTATCTGGGGTGCTGATTTGGTTCAAGGACAAGGTAACGAAGCGTTGCCAGGGAATTTAAGATGCCCTTCTGTTGTGCAATATTGTGTCCTACTTTTGCAGCAGACTACTGATTTGCAGGCATCTTGTATTCAACAGTTACTGTATGTTTTAATTTATGTTAATGTTAAAATTTATTCATGGCCAAGAAGACATGACAAGATTCTTAATACTCTCTCAATTGTTCTATTTTCTCGTGGTAACTTGCCTTTTGTGGCTGAGCAGGAGCAGACAGCAGAAGTCAGGCAGTAGCCTGGAATGATGTGACTATTTTGATCCTGACCTTAAAACCAAGGCAGGTTGCCTTTTTTTCCATATCAATACTACTTCTTGCTAAAGTCACTATAATTTTGGAAGGAACAGTACTTACTCATAAGAGGCCAGATGTTGTGTTTTCATGATGTATTTCTCCGGCACGCAGATTTAGAAAGGTCTCAGCTATGCATCTGTACTTACTGTGTTACAGCAAGCAGCTCTTGTGGTGGGTGCCCTCCAGGTTCATGAGAACAGTGATTATTTTTTTTTGTTTTAATTATTGATTTTATTTTTTTTTCTTCTTTAATCTTTGATGACATAATCCATGGAGCACCCTTACAGGACATCTCTTGTTTTACAGTCTGAAACCAAAATGAGTCAGCAGTTAGTTGTGACAAATGACCAACAAACCCCACAGAAATCTTGGTAAAAGCACCAAACTCTCGACCACAGACCTTCTGTTTCCTCTGTAGCTGATCATTAGGGATCACTGTTCTTGGGGTGGCTGTTGTGTATCAAACAACCCACTTAAAAGTGAGGTTTTTTGTGTTTTGTTGTGTTTTTTTTTTTTTTCTTCCCCCCCCCGGTATGTGTTTTTCTGTTTCCCCTCATTCTCTCTTGCTGAAGATTTTTCAAAGTCTATTCTTGCAGGAAGGGCAGAAGAGTCAAAAAACATGGAGGTCGCAAATGAAAATGTTTCAGAAGAGCTGTGAGGGCAGAGGAGGTGGGTACAGCATGCACTTGCTCTCTTGTGGTGTTACACTCACTGTTAATGGCTGCCAAGGACATTATGTGTGCAATGCATCAAACAGGGAAGATGGTCTTATCTTCTGGCTAGTAATTAACCCTGAAGTTGAGCTCGTTCTTCAGTAGGAGGCTAGAAGCATATATGGGAAGCATGTATTAATCTAATTTTTTTTTTCCTCTTTGGTTTTTGACACATTGCATATTTATTTCCAGACTATTTCTGGATAGGAGAAGATACTGATACTAATGATAGGTAGACTTTCAAAAGATCCTGAATTTTAAATTAACTTTGAAGCCGGTTCCTTTAAACTCCCCTGAAAACTTCTGCCAGTACAATTTATTTAAACATAAATAATTAAATTCTTGCATTCCTGTGATCTTGTGGTTATCACTCTCTATCCTTAACTTCATGATTTCTGTAATCCAGATTAATGACTTTATCTTCTGGGACAGAGGTAGACTTTTTCTGTATTATTTTAAATGTCCTTATGTAGGTTTCCAATACAGTTTTATACATTTAAATCATGACCTTGAGAGTAGGCATGAGCCTGTATGATAACACTTGTGAGGAGGATCCAAAATTCATGTTACTTTGAAAGTGTGTAACAGGCTCTCTGACCACATGTTGCACCAAATGAACCAAATGCTTATAAACATAGCGTATTTAAAATCCCGAATGCAATATCTATTGTATTCTTTAACCTAAACCTGTCTCTCTTGCTGCCTTTAGCTATCACAGAGGAGTAAACCTTTTCCACTCAAATGTTAAGCCATTAACTCGCTCAGTGTTTCCATGGTCTTTTGCCATGACTGTACCTTCACCTTGACATGTAATAGCAAAATATGAGTTATCTCCTGTTCAAAGAGGAATTAATCTGAGCTCTGTTACTATTATTTCCTCCTCTTTGGCCATTTGTCTGAACATGGTTTAGTGATGGGGGAGTTTCTGGTTTTTCTGCACTCAGTATAACACAACCCTCTTGCTGAAATTAGATCCAACTTGTTTAAAGAAAAATTGCTCTGATGCAATTCAGATGGGCTCCTTTGATCCTTCAGCTACTTAGCAGGTTAGGGAACAGAGCATCTTCTGTTGAGTTGTCCTACAATGAACCAGGGAGTGGAAATTATTTCTTGTCTCCTCCTCCACCTGGAGCTGCTGGGTGTGTTCTGATGGATGCAGAGCTTGGCAGTGGACCACTTCCTTGTTGTGCAAGCAAACCTGCTGCTTTCTGTCAGATCTGTGTCACCTGGGTTTTGGAATCTGGGTTTTTTATTGCAGGCTTGCTTCCACATACAAGTGAATAGTATAGCAGTAAGTTGTTTGTTGTTTACTTGTTTCTGTTTAAGGTTTCCATTGAAGGTGGTGGGACATTCCAAAGTACTTCAGCTTTCTTTTTTCAGGCTCAACATAGGCACCTGTGAGCATTCTCATACAGCTCTATGCTCGGCTTGTCCTCTTTCCAGAGGCAGAGCGTGCTGCCTGTGTGCATATGCTTCATGGTATATAAACTAGCTCTATAATTTACACTGAGAGTCTCGCAAAAATGTCATGAATCTTGTATACATGTTAATCTTCTGTCTTGGTTTATAATGTGTGAAATATGGCTCGTGTGCCTGCCTGTGCATAGTTACAATAACTGTGGTTCTGCTTTGCATTTCAGAGAAATAATTGACATTTGCTTGGGGATATCTGTGACTCTATTCTCTGCTTTAGTTATGTAGGTTCAAATACAGTCTGTTTAGTTGGAGCAGTGAAGATGTTGTCCTTATGAAGTCCATATTTCAGAACTGGTTCAAGGGGGTAAAATTACAGAATACCAATATGATGAGTGATTACTCTTTAATCCTTTGTCTTTAATTTAGGTCAACTATTCTGAAATAATTCTCCATAACTACCTGGCTGGGTAGGAAGACAATCCTTCATTGTTCATATCTCTATAGGTCACTGCCATCCTTGTCTGTAGCAGCAGCTTGTTTCCAGATGCCTAATGGTAGCATGCAAAGTGTCTAATACTTTTAGATACCCTTTAGTAAAAGCTATGAGTTCATATTTAATGCAGCCCAAGTGTCAGGAAAAGTAATTTCAATTATACTTCTGACAAAAATAGTATTTCAGAACATGCAGAGAGATGTGAGAAAGGTACGTTCTTTTGTTCTTTATTTGTATGGCAGCTAATAGTGGAAAACTTTTTTATTATTACATGATTTAGTCTAATGAAACAGTGATTTTCTTCATTTACTCTCCTCTGAGATGAGAATGACAGTTTCCTTCTGAAGGCCAATTGCTTTACTAGGCATCTGAGTTAAGTGATGGGACATTAATTTTAGTGGAATTTCCTAATGTTCTGTTCTGCATGTGAAGCAGGAAGATGTTGTTTGACAGATAATAGGTAATTTATAAGAAGTGTTTATTTTAAATTTTTAGTAATTCTACTTTTAATACCTGTTCTTGAGTATTTGGATGTTGTCTGGTAACAGGAAGTGAACAGCTTGAATGAATTGCAGAGCCTGGTCCTAATCCCAATTGCTGCTGTTTACTCCCCAGCAGGTTAAAGGGAAACAGTATTCTCTGTAAAACTTATTTTGATGGACAAGGCAGAATAAAACACATTCTGATCAAAGGAAAACCTTTCTGGCTTGCTGAGAATGTTTCTGCAGTTTCAGAAAGCCACATTTTGTTTGAGGATAAGTTGATATTTGGTAATGTCCAGTCCATGAAAAGACTTGTGCTGTTAAACACAGTAATTTCAAAATCTTCATGAGGAAAATATTGGTTTTATTGTTTTTTTACATCTCTACTGGAAATACTAACTGTATGAAAGCCCTGAAGCTGGGTTTTGTTCATGCTTTTTCAGGTATAAAAACATCTAGTGTATATGTAAGCTTTCTTTGCATCTTAGCCATGGTTTCTCAGTTGATTCTTCTGGAGAACTTGTCTGATGTGGAAGAGTTGTAAATGAAAAGATGAATTTTTATTGTAAATTGGTTTAATTAAAACCGGAACACATACGTATGATAACTGTAGTAATAATAAGCATCTTATATAAATTGCCAAGATTACACCAGTATGTGATCTTTACACCCTGGTGCCTGCCCATAGGAAATTGCAGCTCTGAGCCTCCTAAACCAACAAAAGGCTACCAGAAACCTTCAGTGGGAAGGATGAAGGCAGTGCTGGAAACATTTGCAGATTCCTCCCGCAATAATTAAATACGTATTTTCTCTTACATATTTTAACATAGGAAGAAAAGCATCTTCGTGTCTGTCGATTTTCAAAAGTTTGAGTTTTACTTTCTTAATGTAGATTTGTTTAAATGCTTCACATTTAGCTGGAACACATGGAATAGAGATCATTGGCATAAAAAAGTCAGTGTAGTGTGGACCAAATTGAAATTATGAAACATGAAGGGACTGCGACAAATGCTATCTTTGGCATAAGTGCGTATAGCTCCACAAACTTCATACCAGAGGTAAGTTGACTTATGGTGCATTGAGTCTGACGGTGTTTGTAATTGAGGGATAATTCTGGATCTAGTCTAAGTGTTTACTAGTCTGCATTTAAACTGTGGAGGATTTATATTTTTGTTGAGAATATTAAAAAACATAAAATTTTAGCGGGCATGTTCAGGAGAACTTATTATTTTTATATCTGTTCAGGATTTGTGGGTCAAATCTTTAAACAAAAACCAGGGCCTTCATAAATGCTACAGGTTTGTTTTTTTTTTTTTCCTTTGAATTTATTTTCTGTAAACCCATTTAAAGATCTGCATATGATTAACTGCTATTCTTGTGTGGGATTTGTGTGCAGAAATTCAGACTTGTTTTCTGTTAAGGAATAGGTAAGGTTAATACAGCTTTTTCTCCCTCTTCTTGGTGATCAAGCCTGAAGTACTGTTGCATAAAATAATGGAAAGCAGAGGAATCCCTTGAATGGTCACAAAGTAACTGGGACATCAGTCAAAGACTCAAAGACTTTGAGATAATTCTAAATTTAAACACAGTTCAGACCCTCCTGAAGGAACTGTGCCCTGCCTGGAATACTTAATTAGACTGTCTACAAGATGGTGTAAAACAGATGGGTGCATTCCTGTTAGAAGCTGTTTAATGCACCTTTTAATAGCTCCAACAGCATATGCAGGAACTTTAAAGCATCTTCAGCTAAGCCTTTTGTTTGGTCTATTATTTCCTTAAGGAGAATTTTAATAATGGGAATAGCTGTGTTGAGGAGCTTTATATTTCCAACAGCTGGTACATCTGTCTGGTGTGGGAATTCATCTACAAACTAATTCTAGTTGGTTGGTTGAGTAATTCAAACAGCAGAGCCCAACAGCTCAGGTAAATATAATTTATTGTTTAGAAAATGCGTGGCATATTTTTTAATGAATTGAGACATAGACTGTATTGAATAAAGGGTGTATTACTTATGAAACTCTTTTGTAAATGTGGGATTTTTTTAATAATCAATTTTCCCCGAACAGTATTGATGTGTGTTGGTTTTGTTTTGGTGTTTTTTTTTTGTGTTTTTTTTTTTTTTTTTTTTTTTTTTTTTTTTTTTTTTTTAATGTGGCACAGAAAGGTCCCTTCGTTTTCTGCTTTTTTGGGAACTGTTGCAATTAAACCATAAACTGAAGACAAATACATCTTTCTGCTGCCAAGATCTTGCCTGAGGTTGATCTCTCTTCACCTGCTCGGGCTCCAAGTCAGCCAACCAATGGGCTGTGTCTCATTCTTCTGTCACTTATCCTATTTAGACAAATGTTCCCTACCTTGGCAGCTCTCAAAATCAGGGCTGATACAAATCCCTGCCCTTAGCTCTGACACAGCTGAGGTAAGACCTCATTGTGATGTCTTATGTTACAGGGGCAGACTGAAGGGTTTTTTTTGTGGAGTAGAAGGTAGGAAAGCTTTTTGTGACTTTCAGGTAGCTATTTGCAAATTAGTCTATTTTCTGGTTTAGGAGCTGCTACCAAGCTTTGCAATGCTCTGCTGGCATGCGTGAGCTGTATACCCAGATGTATCTGGCAATGCAGAGAAATGAAAAAACATACCTCCCCTCTCTCTTCCCTTTCCTTACCCCTTCCCCCTCCCCCCAGCAAGGAGGCACAAGGTAAATTAAGAATATATGATAATCTGGTACCCTTTAGCTTGCAACAGTTTGGGGACAAGCAGTATATTTGTATTCAAGAGTTTTGGGAGATTTCTTTGCTTCTCTCAAGCCAGCCCAGCCTCTATGAAAGCTCTTGGGGTCTCTTAGCAATCTTTGTTTTGCTTCCTTGCCCATGAGAACAGATGGAGGCTTTGTGCTTGGGCTACAGTCAAGCAACATAAGTAAATCAGTACAAAGGTAGATGAAGAGAAAAACACTGACATATTTATTCCTGGTTTATAGAACTCTTATATCCTGGCAAGTGTTTTTTTTTGCCTTGTGCCTTGCCAGCCAAATGGTCCTACTGGCTTTGTATGGGATTAGGGTCATCAGACAGAAAGGATCAGATCTTCTGTCCTTGAAGAGCTTTGATTTGGCTTCTGTGGATTTTAGGTTAGAGTCACAGACAAATCTTAGTTGTTGATTTGGCTGATCTATTAACTTCATTTCTGAAAAATAAAAGAATGACCCTTTTGGAATGGTTTATTACGTGCCTCTGCTGGAAGTCTGCTTTCCTAAAGTTAGTTTTCATAATATTATGGCTTTTGCTGCAATATAACCTCTTCCAGCATTTGAAGCTTAAAAGAATAGTAGTGCTTCAAAGCTTTACATCTTGCTGGATGCTTCATAAGTGATTTGTATTAAAGTGTGTTTAGATGAATCCATTTTCCTGAAAACGCTGGGTTTTTCATGGATGAATAGGACCTAATTCTCCCTGGTGAAAACATCACTATAAATAAGAGCTGATGCCATTTCATTGAGAAGAAGCAATTGTAAATAATGGGGAAAAAAAATCTATTCATAGAAATATTTCTTGTCCAGAGGGCTATGTGTGGTTTTATTTGTTTTTGACCAGTGAAATGTCTGCATTTGGAGTGACTACATGGTTACATTTTATTAAAAGTAGGAGCTGAATGCTGTCCTGGCATTGGCCAAGCTTTAATTGCTGAAAATGCACATGTTCCACAGGGAAACAGAGTATGATAAACTCTGGCACAACCAGCCTGCCATACTTTCTGAACATGAGAGTTAGTTTGTTTTTGTCTTGGTGGCTGTTTTGATGCTGCAGATTTTATCATGTAGGTGCTGAAATTTTCGAAGATTAAAAGTTGTTACGCAAAGTTATTCTTGAGGCTTTCTTTCACCAATTTTCTAACATTTAAATTCTTTTTTAAGGCGTATTATGCTTGATTTGTCCTTAGTTCTCCTAGGTTTCCTTACTCTTTTTCTTCCTTCTGACAGTATAACATGTTCCTTTCAATGTTTTTATAGATCAAAGCATTCTTCTCTTTTCTTCCTGTAGCTGTCTTCAAAACAGATATTTCAATTAATTTAGACTGCAGCTGGAAAGGAAAGGTGATTCAAGAGCACTATAGCGCTCTTATAATTTAATTTGGGCATCTCTGAGTATCTCTATCTCACTGAATTTCCAGTTGTTAATGTGTTTAAATTTATTTGTCACATTTGATTTTCATGTAAATCTTAGGAAACACCTTCAGATAGACCAAGAAGAGCAAAGTGCCCCAAAGAAAGCAGAAGAAAGAGTTGAGAGGTCATGTTTATTCAGATCTAGTTTTTGAAGAAGAAGTTAATCTCCAGGAACATTGTTTTGTGGGCAAGGAGTTCCTGGGACCTGGTCACCTCCTAAGCAATCTCTTGCATGTTGTCATCCTTGCTCCTGGCAGCCAACCTGCAGAGCGCTCCCCAAAGAGAAGCTTGGCACACCAGTTTTGGGGAGCAAAAAATTATTCATAGTTCAGAACCAGCTGCTTAACTGAGATCACTTCATCAGAATAACTAACTAGAGATTTGTGTGTTCCCTCTCAATCGATGTAAGTTACCAAGCAAATCCCTAGGAAGAGGATGGAAATGGAATCTCTTGCTCTTTTTCTGCTTTATCCACTATGGAAAAGTTTAACTTGGCAGTAGGGGCTGCTAAGACATCAGAAGGCAAAGAAAAGATGAGTGCAGGTGGTCTTTCCATAGCATCAAAGGAATCAAGGAATTATAAAGGTGCTTATTACTTTTAAAAAGCTGCTGTTCGTGAGAAATGATCAGTTCTCTGTAAGCGGGGCTTTCTAGCTATATGAAGAAAAGACTTAGTAGCTGAGCTGCATGGAAATAGGTGGTTTTGCCTGGCACTCTTTATCTCTAGACTCTCCTGTACGTGTGTTCTGGCTGGGCAGGAGGATGTGGGCAGCAAGTAAGAGCGCATTTTGGGTGTTTGTGCCAGAAAACACAGATTAGGCTATGAACTGTAGTTGCCTCCTATTTTCCATGCCATGTGTGATTTCCCTTTGTCTCATTGCAGGGCTTCACCTGATCCTTTTTCCTGGATGCATTTGTGTGGAGACCTCATAACAGCCTTCCAGTGTCTCGGGGGGGCCTATAGGAATGCTGGGGAGGGACTCTTCATTAGGGACTGTACTGATAGGATAAGGGGTAATGGGTTAGAACTTAAACAGGGGAAGTTTGGATTGAGTATGAGGAAGAAATTCTTTACTGTGAGGGTAGCGAGGCCCTGGAATGGGTTGCCCAGGGAAGTTGTGAATGCTCCATCACTGATGGTATTCAAGGCCAGGTTGGACATAGCCTTGGGTGGCATGGTTTAGTGTGAGGTGTCCCTGCCCATGGCAGGGGAGTTGGAACTAGATGATCTTAAGATCCTTTTCAACCCTAACTATTCTATGGTTCTAAGGTGGAAGAAAGTACAGTGGCTTGGTGTCTCTGAAGCTAGATTTGTCAAACCTGTTTTTGACCACCAGTGGTCTGTTCTGAAGACTCGAAATATGGATGTAAAGGAGTGCATTAGCTTTGGACCCTTATAAAGGATCATATTTTTTTTCAAGAATGAGTGTTTTAGGGTACTGAGCTGAGAAAATGGGGACTGTTTATAGCCAGTGCTCTTTGAGATTTTGTGACTATGTGGGAGATATACAGCTGTGCCATATTGGTTCCCCTCATCTGAAACCTTGTTTAATATAGTAGGAATATGGGATTATTTTTTTCTTTATTTGATCACTCAGTTGGAATAAAGCAATTTATCTACTGAGATGCTCATAACTCTGGCCTGCTGTATGCATTTCTGTGCATACATGTCTCTGTGAGAAGGTAACTTTTAGGCAGGTTGTGAACCTACTGAAAGCAGAGCTTCAAGAAACCTGGAGAGAAGAAAATGTCAAGGGTGGACAACTAAAAAATACCATGAGTGTTCACACTTCCTTCATGCTGCAAATAGTGGTTAGGTCATACCCTCACAGGGGAGGAGTTATCTTTATTCAGTTTTACAAGTCCTTAATATCCTCTCTTAATTCTGATAAAACTGTGGTGCTGTCACTGGTTCGTTTCTACAGATCTGGTGTCAAAATCTCACAGAACAGTCATAGACTGGTGGGCAATGTAAATATGTATTGCAATTCTTTAAAATTGTCTTGAAATTTAATTAACTGCTACTTTGATCTGTTACAGTGTAAATAGGAACAGATAAAATAGGAAAAGACTTAGAGAACGTTTAAACTGACAAAGACGTGTTTCTGCAGCTGCTTTTAGTTTAGTTTTCCATCAAATATATGTATTAGAAAACTGCTAACATGATCATATAGTCCTTTTTTACTTGGAATTTCTTTTTATTTTACCAGTATTGTAGGAGCACTGCTCTTGTGTTATGTTTGTGTTTCTCCTTATATTCAACTGAAATTGCGATAGTTATAAGTAATCATAAACTGACAGACTTGAAAAGCTAACATTTGCTAGCTTAAAAGCAATGAAAACTGGTGATAAGTGAGGTTGTAAAAAATCAAATTAAATGTTAATTGATGCAAGGGCACAAAGCAATGAGTCACTTGTTTTAGATGCAGGCACTATGTTTATCAGACTTGACAAATTGAACACTGGCTTCATGTGTATTCTCATTTCTATTTTTTTCACTTTCATTTGTATAGGATCATGGAATTGTTTAGGTTGGAAATGATCTTTAATGTCATTGAGTCCAACCTTTAACATTATACTGCCACGTTCACCACTAAGCTATGTACCTAGGTGCCATGTCTACACATCTTTGAAATACTTCCAGGGATGGTGACTCCACCACTTCTCTGGTAGCCTGTGCCTTGGTGTAATCTGCAAACTTAATAACGGCTTACTTGATTCCTGTCACTCAGATCACTGATAAAGATATTAAACAGAATATGAAGAATAAGTTGGTGGGGAGGGAGGGGAAGGGTTGTTACACTACAGCTACAGCCAGTTGTTTAGTCAGATGCAAAAGTGCAGGGTGAGACTAGAATGCCATTGTGGGTACTTGGAGTGTTTTATTTTGGGTAAAGGGGTAATCTAAAAACAGTACCAAGCAGTCCTAATGACCTGTATAAAGAGAAGGGTACTCACAGACTGGGGGAAATAAATTGAAAATCCTGTCTTAATCATCTTACTGCGTTTAAATTATGCGAATTTGCATAGATCCTATTAAACATTAGAACCTGAAAAATTGTTTTGAGAGTTGTCATAGAATCATAACTATTTGTTATTATATATATATAAAACAGTAATCAAAAATAAATCAGATATTAGAGACTATTCTTTTATTTCCAGCCCAGTCTCCTTATTAACCTGAGATGAATCACGGACTGTTTAGAAATGCTTAAAATAGGTTGCAGAAGTAGGACAAATGCAGGAGCATACGTTTAGTATATTTGCGTTGGCCTTCAAAGTAAGCTGATTTTGCAAGAAAAAAAGAAAAGGGGGGCAAATGACACACAAGTCATCTTTCTTCTGAAAATTAAATTCTCTTGAATTCTAAATCGATATATTTCCATCCTTGAATACTGCCTGCTCAGCTGAGGAAGTCTTTGGAGCAGAAAACTGAAACTCAGACCCTGTTCTTCAGATTTCTTTTAGTTCAAAGCCTTGCCCTACCAAATCAGCCTAAATTTTTTTTTCAAAAGAAAAAATAACAAGCACTTTCTCACCCACTCACTCGACTTGAGTTAGGAACCCTTTAGGCCTACTTTGGTGAGTAATATGAGTCTGGCTCTATGCTGAAGCTCCTTATATAAAGCCTTCAAAAATTAATGTGTATCTGGAGTCTGAAAGCGGCTCCTTTATAGTGATAATTTTTGTGCAAGAAGAGCTGTACAGAAGGATAATAACAATTTAAATAATGGAACAGTGAGGCAGTAAGTGACACCTCTGAGAAGTATTAGTAATATTAGACCATGATTTTAGGTTTCTGTTGTGGGGACTGTATAGATGTGACAGGAGCAAGAAACTTTAGGCTTCTCAGTAGCAATTCAGCAATGTCAAACCTCAAAGCTCTATCATCTCTTCCAAGGCTCCTGCTAGTACTGAGAAGAGGAGTACTTTACAGTATACTGGAGAACAGTGTAGGATGCTCTCCAGAGGAAAATCTTGCTTGCTTCTTATAGAAGTGTGTGAATACTTAATTTTTTATTATTTTTTTTTTTTTTAAAAGCCATAATCCAAGATGTAGAACCTGACCCAAAACCCCCCAAAGCCAAAAAAACAAACCCAACCCCAAACCAAAAACAAAACAAGAAAACCCACAATCCCCAACCAATTTGATATGATTAGGTTGTCACTGATGCAAACTCCTAACCAGGTTTGTGGGCTGACTTCCCTGCAGCTTTCTGACCTTCTGGAGAGCATAATCTTGCATGAAACTCAATTGAATTGGACCTCTCCGGTACTGATCGGAGCAGGCTCTTGCTCTCACTATTTTTTATAATTCTATATAATTTATTTTATAAAAAGAAGAAAAGGGAGGGGCAGGGAATGAACACCCCCTTGCCCAACTTTCAATATTAGCCTCTTGGTAATTTCTCACCATGTAAATTTTTACTGCAATATATAGTCTTGATATTGTTCCTGTTTTTATTTGTTTGCAACAATCACTCATGAAGGGTTAAGATATTCTCCAAGGTAAACTTGACATTCTTGATACATACCTAAAGATGATTGAATTTTGAAGTGTTTGTTGTTTTTTTTTTTTTTTGTTTTGGTTTGGTTTTTTTGTGGAATCCAGGGTGTCACCAAATGACGGTAAAAGTTGCTGGAGAGGAAGGAGTGGTTACAGGTGTTCAGTGTCTCTATGTGCCACATTAATTTCTCCATCTTCTAGTGGTGCCTTACTCTTTGCGAGAGTTCTAGTCAACTGGTTAATGAAAATACAGTATTTCTTGGACTGACTGTTGCTACATGTCAAGTTATGGCTAATGCTACTCAACCATGTACAACTTTGATGTACCAGCTTCTAAAGTTTAGCAAAATATGTGATATTGAATGTTTTGACATGTGGAATTAATGCTATTATGTCTGCAGAAATGTGGGTGGTGTAGATGTAAATAAAATATTATCTGTGAATGTCGTTGACATCTAACTGAATTGTGAAAGAATTCTGAAAATTAGCAAAATTTTCCAGCTGTGTCAGTCTGTCTTTACAAATTAGCACTTTAGCTTAACATTATTCTTTGTTTCTGAAGAAAAGCTCCTTATTCAAAGTCTCTTGGCTTCCTGCTGAGATGAAGTGGACTTGAAACTGGCCAGACATGTTAAGGAGACCCAAGGAAATAAATATAAGAAACTATAATCTGTCCTGTGCTAGTGACAAAGGCTGCAAACAGAGCATACTCAAAGTACACAAGTGATCCTCTTATATCAACATCTATTTGCATAATAACACTTATATAAATATTTACTTTAACTACATAGTTAAGGCCACTGCATATAAAATAGCTGGGAACGTGTATTCCTGTTTAAAAATTACCTTTTAAAATGATGATTTATTGTGTTGAGTGTGGGGGAGAAATAGTAGTGTGGACAAGAAGCAAAACTTCCAAGATTTTCTTCCAAGTTCTGTGCTGTCCATGACCTGTTTCTCCAAAGCACCCATCTGTTTTTTTATTAAAGCCTGACCAGTGCAGCATTTTCTACTTGCATGAATTTATGTTTTCATTATTAATGATGGTAATCCTTGTAACCAGTTTTCTGCATGCTTGGCCTCACAGCCTACTCTGTGTACGCTGAGCTAATATCATCAGGGTTTGACCAGTATTCCAGTGGTTCCAGGGCAAAGCAGGGAAATCTTTTTTTCTTTAACACCAGATACTGTAGGGGACCCTACTTCTAGGTTTTCATGGGCTGCTCTCTTGGAGACAGATTCTTGATGTGGAAAACAATAAACTTCTGTGGTTAAATTTTATTTAAACTCAGGTAGTGATTATGTGCTCTCGACCTGGACAATTTTGCAAGGCCAGTTAATTTTTTTTTTTTTTTTTGTAAAATATAGTGACAGCCTCTAACAGTTCTAAAACGTTTTAGGAAAGATATTTCATGACCCTCTGGTGTGAGTAAACATCTATATGTCCTTCCTGTATCTGATTTTGTCATTGTGGGTTAATTCACTCAAAAGATCTCATTCCATTTCTCTAGATTTTAACTTTTATGTGTGTTTTGTCTCTTCTTCACCTATTTCATATGGGCTAATTATGTAAATTTTCATTTTACACCTTCCTGGTGCTGGTTAATATGCCATAAAGGTATCCATCTTATTTTCTATTTGTGTGTGTGTACCTCCTGATACAAGTTAACGCTCCATAAGACCTGGGCTTAAATTATTTAAAGTAAGTTGGCTCTTTCTACTTTGTGTCAGTGCAAGTTATATTCAAGATATATTTTAAAATATATTTTTCATGACACAATAAAATATCCTAATAATTCTGTGCATCAGACTTGAAATGTGTGAATAAATATGGCGTACTGTGAATATATAGCCTTAATATTTTCAGCTGTCATATGCTGGTGTTCTTTATTTATTCTTTTTTTCTCCTGTGTATATTGGAGCTTATGAGGAGCAGGAATGAAAAAACTTCCTTAATAATTAGCAGACTGTAACGGATGTCATGATTAACTTCAGTGTTGCTTGATTTGCAGGTGGTCAGTGCAGGAACTGGCTGCAGTGGAGGTGGGGGTCACAGCGTTGGTAGGTTTGAAATACTTTTGAAACAGCACAAGCATTATGATGACATGTAAGAAAATCTGAGGCAGTAAAATAGGGGTTGTGTCCTTTAAGACAAGAGTCATACTAATGAAATTCATTTTAATAATTGATTATATATAGACTTAGTAATGCCACTAAATGGAGGAAAAAAAAACAAACCCGGGATGTATTGAGAAAGTACATTTAGCACAGCGATGCAGCCTCTTGACTCCAAACTGGCTAACAAAGTGATCTGTTCTGGTTATGACCAAGAACTCCATATGTAAAATGAAGGCGTTAAGGTATTGTGTTGTTTGGAGACTCTTGGTAGAGTTCACAGGGCGTATTATCATGCTGTTATTTCAAGGTTCTAGCTATAAAATCAGGAAGCAAAACAACAGAGCCTGAGAAAGTGGTAAACAAGGTGACTTTGGTAAACAAGATAATTAATACATTTTCTCTGTAAACATACACTGGAGTTGAGCCAAAGAAAGCAAACTGAACTGGGCCCTACTTTTAAAACAGAGAATTTCCTTCTGCTCCCCTTCTCATTTCATCTTTTGGAAAATTCAAAATATTTCACTTTCCTAAAGCTTCATCATCACAAATCTCTGAATGTTTCTTTGGGCTCTAAGAGAACAGCAGGATTTGTGCACAAACTTTTGCGGAAGACAATGCTATTTGTTTAAGTACAGCACTGAGGTGAGGTGCTTGGGTTGTGTGATTTCCAAAAATTCTAAAGAAGTAACTGGAGACAGAGTCAGCAGTTACAAAGTGTAAAAACTGATGGTCAAGGGGCAGCAGCCACCTCTCTAAAATATAAAATATATACATTGTGTATGCATATGCATTCCAGGGTGCTTCTCTTTTTTCTTTTTCCCCTCCCCTGCACTATGCGCATTTTATTTCTGTTCTTTTCCCTAGCTTATCTTTTTTTCCCCACCTCAAAAACTTGGGTTTTGTTGCTTCTAGATGTTCTTTTGTGTGTGTGCAAGAGTATCCCTGACTGGCCTATGTGTGGGTAATGCATAGATCTTCTCATTCTCCTTGTCTCTCTTCTTTTTCATCAAAATAAAGTAAAATTCATAATAAGTGGACATAAATTGCTTGACTTAATGTGAGCTTAATCTTGATTATTTTTTAAATAGTATTTTTCTATCATTTAGCTGCTCTCAAAAGGTTAAAAAACCTCTGCAAATTCCACTGTGGAATCAAATAGTTATTCCTCCAGCACTATAGCAATCTTCTATTTCAACCTCAATTTTCTTTTCAAAATATGTTTGTCTTGGATTGATTATGTGTAATAGAAGGTCTATTTCCCAGTCTATGTGCAACCAATTGTGTGCATGAACAAAGACATTGAGTGAAACAGTTTTTGTACTATAGTGGTCAGCAGAGAAAGGGGTGAGGTATGAAAAGATTTAAAGGGTTGATCAATACTTGCTATGGCAGATGAACTAATGCGGTGAATGAAAGCTGTTACAGAATGGAATTCTTACCTGACTTGTGGCTAAAGAAGTAGTTGTAATGAAAAATCTGTTTTTAACACACGTGTATACATAACATATAACTGTATTATAGATGGTTGCTATTATACTTTTTTTGATTGCAGTAACATCCTAATTTTAAAAAATACACCCTAAGAATTTAAGTCAGTGGGATCAAAATACAGATAAAATTCTGATCAAATATGTGGTTCATACTTAATGTACTTGCAGCTCATTCTGCTGTTCATGTTTTCCTGTGATCAACAAATAATATTGTTCTCCATGTAACTGCACACCCAAAAATCTAGCTATCTGGAGGTATTTGCCAGGCATCAGGTTCCTTGATTGTTAAGAAAAGTTAATGACAGAAGAAAATGTCACTCTAAGCTGTCTGCAATACAGATCTTTCTCTACTTAAGTAACTCTTTAATTTCACTCTAGCAGATGCTATTTCTCAGTCTATTAATATGTGAGCTGCTTAATTTTCCCTAATGCAGAATTAAGCAGAGCAAAACAGTAGGCTTAAGTTTATCCTAGTTTTACAATTATACTTCTGTTTTGTACCTGAGGTGTTGGTATGCTGTTGTGCTGTGCACCTTTATGTTGAGGTGTGAAGAGATGTATGCTGAGACAATAGTAAGACTGCTTTAACTTTGTATCTCCAGAGGCAAATTCATGGACAGATCATTTGAATTATTTTCAGAATTATATATAAGAAGAGTTGAAACAAGGTAGCACAGCACTTATTGTGAACAGTATTGGACATAGAAAATAAAGCACCTTTTATTTTTCCATTGTAGGACTGTAATATAAACACAAAATGCCATGAAATAAATTCAATTTCCTTGCACTCCCGAGATTTCTGTATTGTGGCCTTTCTTGCGTGTTTACTTTGTTTTCAGTGGATCTCTCGATATTGAAAAATATAGGTGATTTTGTGGGTACTGAAGGATTTTGTGCTATTATTTTCTTAAGTCCATTAACAGTCATATCCTATGTCCTGACTAATGTTTCATTCTCCTGTGAAAGTTAGATAGGGTTTTCCTACAACAGAATCAGGATAATTGCCTCAGCAAAATTGCAGTACATTATCCATGAAGTGTCAGAAGATGGCAGCCAATTTCTTCTGTTTGATCATGGTATTCAAAATCCTCCTCATTCGGTAAGAACAAAAACTCTCAGAAGGGGAAATGAGATGTAATGGTAATTTTCAGATTGCCTGTCAGCCCTAAACACATTTCTATCCATCAGGATAGTGACATAACATTGACTTCCCTAGCATTTTATAGTTAATTTACATAACCCACAGCACCTGTACCTTCTTGAGACTTCACAGAAACTTTTCCACATGTAATTCATAAAAAAACCCTGCCACATAGTGTAAGCAAAGGCTACAGAAGCTCACTGTCACTGCATAGCTCATTATCTGAGCATATCATCATACTGCTTCACAATTTGTGTATAGCTTTCAATAAAAATGACTGCTAGAAAATCAAAGCCTTATTTTTTTTTTCCTCAATACTCCACACTGGTAGCATTTTATGCATCCTTTATCTGTGACTAGGGTAATGAATACTCAGTGATAGGGTTTTTAAAGTTTTTGATGGCCTGGTGTTAAATGACTACTTAACAAGCATCTTTCTGTTTGCCACGTAAGGACTACTAAATTTATCACCATTGGATTAGCGAGTGCGCATCCGCTACTGGCTGTGCAGACTGCAGGCAGAAAACACAGTGTTAAAATGTCGAGACTTGTAAACCGGGTTTATATGATGGTAAAGGACTGAACTAGTAGATTCAGCTCACAAGAAATTCCCAATAATACCTTGTAAAATGAAGTCCCATAGAAATAAAAAATAAATGTTTACTTCTTTACTACTTCTTCAGAGTGTATCAGTACAATGATAGGGTGCCAAGTCTTGAAATAAATCATCTTTCTATTGGTTAGGACAAGGGATTTGCGGTTTTAATTTTATTTAGATTTGCCTGGGATGTAGCCTATGCTGCTGAAAGTGCTAGCACCAGTGCAGCTCTACCAGGATCTATTTGGCTAGCCTGAAAGGAAAAGTGAAGCAAAAAAAATATGACAATAGATTTAAAAAAAATAGAAATAAAAGATAGGAATATGAAACATAAATGAAGAGGGCAATGTTCCTGTCCTTAGTTACTACTGAAAGAGGCAGCCTGGCTATCTTACTTGCTGCTCCATTTTAGTGGCAAGGTTTAAAAGGGAAAAAGGAAAATGAGTTTATCCTTGAAGGATGCTACAAGGGCAAGGAACTTCTCTGGGAATGATTTTCTTGAACAGAACAAATCAAATCTGGTTTTGAGTGGTATCTTTTATTTGAATGTATAAAGGGGCAATTAACAATGAGTTTAATGTGACTTTAAATGCAGTCTGGGATTGGGATATTTGAACCCAGAGGGACAGTCAGGAGGCAAGGTGTGTTGCATAAAGCAGCCTTACCTTGTATTTGTGCTTCTGTAACACAACCTCTAGATGTGGTTCATTATTGTTCAGTGAAATTCACCTCCTGCAGTCAGTCATGTACAGCATCCCTTCCTGAATTGATCTTCCCGGTAATTCATTTGCCACATTGAAGGAACTATGGTAATGCAGTCACTGGTACATTAAGGGGTTTTTAATTGTATGTTATGTTTCAAAATAAGTGAAGCAACAATTTGGTGTAAATGCTAATCCCAATTTGTTTAGACATATGGTTACTTTACCTGTGTGTGTTAGAAGAGTTTGTCTACCTCCTTTAAGTATAATGCATAACAATTATTATAATTCTACTGGATTTCTATATAAATTTTTAGACTTATTATAATTTTAGTGGATTTATCAATGCATTTATTTATAATACTATACATAGATATAGCCGTAAATTGAAAGATAATAGATGCTATACTAGCAGAAATGAATTCCTGCAATATCACATCACCCACCCCAAATGTACAGTTTGATTTATTATACTGGTTCTAGCAGAGATGTTGTCTCAGTGGCTTCTAAACCAATTATGGAAAATTTACTTAACTAGGCTGATTAAGGACACCAGGTTTCAGCATTGTGGTCGTGCTCCACAAAGGTTCGTCAAACAACAGTTAGGATGTGCTCAATCCTCTTGGGCTCCAATTAAGCCTTTGCTTATCCCCCTACTTAGCAAAGCTGTGAGGCACGTTTTATGTCAGGTGATCTACATAATCTATGTCCCACCAAAGTGGAAGAAAGCATAGCTGCAATTCCACTGGCACCAATGGGCGCAGCAGGGCTTATAGCTGAATTTAATTTTCTCTTCAAATGCTTCTATTCTTCCATAAATTTTTCATATGAACCACTGTTTGCCTGATGACTTTTCATAAACCATGAGATATTAAAAACCTAAAACCTGAAAAAATATCCACAGGTGTGATCTGTAAAACTCTGCAGTATGGTCATGTTATATAGAATGTTTTTGGGTGAGAAGTTTTCTTTTCTCTCTGCCGTCAAATCTCTAGAAGCATCTGTAAGCTCTAGAAGCCCTTATTAATAATCAGAAATGTCTCCTAACTTACTGCAGTGATATCACTTGTAGACTGGAAACAGCAAATTGAAAGAAAACAGACTCCATCTGAGAGTGTGAGTTACTGAAGTTGTACGGTACAGAGCAGCAACCTAGCCTTTTTGCTGAGTTGTTTTGTGGTGTTTTGGTTTTGTTTTCGGTGTGATGTTTTTTTTGTTTTGCTTTGTGATTTTTCTTTTTTTTTTTTTTTTTTCTTTTTTTTTTGAGAAGGCATTTATTTTTCTTGCATTTATCTTGTGTTTTTTTGGTGGTTTATCAGCAACCTAAGTCCATACACAGAGACCCACTCCCTGCCTGAAAAACTGATGATCCAGCTAGAGGTAAGCTATCAGGTTAGCAATATGGGCTGTGATGCTGAGCTGCAGAAGATGGAAGAGTGTAGAATTTGTTTGGGAACCAGTTTGTCTGCCCATGCATAGGATGTTCATTGTGGTAATCTCTGAGCACACAGATGTGGTTTAGGTCAAAGCCAGGGAAGGGTTATAGAAGTGGGGAGTGATTGCTGCTACTGTGTTGTGTATGGAAGGAAGTGAATGGGTAGCTGAGCAACCTGTCTATGCAACAGCAAATGATTAACAGCAACGAACAGATAGAGAAAAAGGAGGATAAGGATGAAACATGGGCTTTGAGGTTGAATTTAGAAAAGGTACTGCCAGAATCTGTGGCTATTTTACATAGTATGGAGCAGGTGGAAGCCATGCATAAGAGTGCATCCAGGGTAAAACCATGGATGTGGACAGAGTGCTTGGCACATTCAAAAGTGCAGGGGAGAAGTGAGAAAGAATGGCAGTTGCAGAAAACTCTATCTCCTGAAATAGATTGCCTCAGAATGTGTTTTGTTCCTGGGACTACAAGAAAGGTATTTTTGAGGACTAGTCTGTCTATAATAGGCAGACTAAGCCTCTGCTGTCAAGAAGAGTATGTATTTTGGGTTTGTTTTTTTTTTCTTTTTCCAAAGGAATATATGCCTAATGTATTGAGTTAGGTAGTAACAAATAGGATCTATTTACATTTTGGAGGGATCTTCATAATTATGTTAGGTTCAAGTGAAGAGCATGTCAGCAAGCAATGAAAATAAACAGGTGACTTAAGAAAACTGTTAAATACTTTTCCCAGAGTGAAAGGGTTGATAGTGTGTCCCCAAGCAGCAAGAATATTGCAACCAAATGGGTCAAGTATAGTTAGCAATCATACAGCAACACGTTTCATAGAATCATAGAACAGTTAGGGTTGGAAAGGACCTTAAGATCATCTAGTTCCAACACTCCTGCCATGGGCAGGGACAGCTCACACTAAACCACGCCACCCAAGGCTATGTCCAACCTGGCCTTGAACATTGCCAGCGATGGAGCATTCACAACTTTCCTGGGCAACCCATTCCAGTGCTTCACCACCCTTACATGAAAGAATTTCTTCCTCATATCTAATCAAAACTTCCCCTGTTTGTGTCTGAACCCCTTACCCCTTGTCCTCACACTACAGTCCCTAATGAAGAGTCCCTCCCCAGCATCCCTATAGGCTCCTTTCAAATATTGGAAGGCTGCTATGAGGGGTGAACAAATGCGGTTATGTCTCCTTGTAAACTTCAACTCACCTATTTAAAAGAAAAACTTTTATAATTTCAGAGGTGTAATATAAAACATGTGAATGTAAACAGAATGAACACTTTTTTTTTCAAGAAGGAATTGAGTTTTGATCAAGTCTGAGGTTCTGTTTGCACTGTTTAATTTTAGACTCTCAATGTCAAAATCTTCTACAGAAAAGAATGTTCTGACTAAAACCAGGAAGTCCTGCAGCAGATAGATTTTGCACATCTGTGAGTGTCTCCTACAGCATCTGATTCACAGCTTTCAACACAAAACAAATGATGCGCTTCACAACTTGGTAGACTGCAAGGTGGTCAAGGTCCTAGACTAGAGATCACTTGCACATCCAGATCTACCAATGTTATCCCACGCTGACATCCATCTCTACTCTGCTGATGGTTTCTGCGTGCTTCCCAGCCAGGATTTTCCAGTATGTCATTATCATTGCCAGAAATGTTAAGTTAAATGTGAAGTCAAATACTTCTGTCCTGTTCCCCATGGACAGAGATGTAGAAAAAAATCTTTTAATTTGAAGTGACTTTTATGCATTTGAGGCTGTTATTGCATCCTTCCCCATTCATCTTACCTCCAGAATTTTCTGCCTTTCTCCTCAGCTTGATTACCCTCTAATTACTGGTGCTCTTTTCTAGTCCGGTGATAATTGTCACTGCTTTTCTTAATTTACCTAAAGTTGTCTCCCAAAAGTGAATTTCATTTTCACTTCATGCAAAATAAATTCAAAATTAAAAAAAATCAGCCAAACCATGAAACCCAAGGGGTTTCTGCTTGATAATTTAAATGTTCCTCTGTTATTTTGTCTGCTATTTTCTGTATTTCTAAAATGTGCACAGTCCACATATCTCAATGAGCCATATTTCATATTGTATTCACTACTTTGGTATATTTCAATTCTGATTAGAATGTTACAAGGCAATAGGCTATGAAGAAGAGTGTTTATTCTTTTCCTTACTCCTTCATACAGTCTTCATCTTAGCTGCAATATTATTTTCCAAAAAGTAATGTACTGTCCTTAATTTTGGTAGTGTTGATTATATTTGTTTTCATGTGTTGAACTGATTTATGAAGCAACATGGAATATCATTTGGTGTGATGTTTTAGCTACATGTTGGTCTAGTCTTTGCCTGAGTTCACTGTTACTTTCTTTTGTATCTCTCTGACTTAATTTCTTAAGACGAGTATAGAATAAGCTTGAAACTCAGTGACCGGAAATTTTCAATGGGACTGGTGTTTCTCTAACATTAAGCAACTGCAGTACCTGCACATTGGGGTACTGTGAGTGGAGAGTTCTGAGAAATACTGTGAAATTATTTTCTTACCTGAAGTTCTTGCATGGTAATAGAGATGAATGAAGGATGTCTTTGTGGAACGTAGTTCTCATCCATCATCAAAAGAATAAAATTTACCTTTCTTGGATGAACTGCTAAGTTTTCCCCTTCATCATCCATTTCACCAGTGGTGGCTCCCTGTTTTTGCAGTAAGGTAGGACTAACAGATTATCAGCCAGAGCTGTGACCCTGTGAGTTTCAGAAATTTGTTAAAGGTCAAGTGAAAAGAGGTTTGGGTCTCAGTCAATGAAATACACTCTGTGAATGAACATTCAGTTTTAAGAATACCTCAGACAGTAACCTTTCTCTGCTTCTTAATTTTGACCTGCAGAGTTGCAGATTACAGTTTGTTACATGCTGAACAAGGAAGTGTTGTAACTGAAGTGTTACCTCTTAGATGCTAATATCTTTAAAATAGATTTGATAAATATGACCATGAAGTATATTTAAGGTAATTAATAACTTTAAGAGGAAAAAGCTATTTTGTCTTTAAAGTACTTTTTTGTTAACATTACTGATATGTTTTTTAAAAACACCTGTGGTCTCTGAGGTCTTTCCTCCCATTAGAAGCAGTGTGTCACTTTTCTGTATTCCAAAGGAACAGCCCAAACCCTGTCGTTGCAAAAGGTGGATGTCTGGAGTACTAAAGATTAGCTATCTGACAGCAGGTTTCCTTCTCTTTTAGATGAATGTCACTGGGAGGTCTTTATTTCCTAGAGGAGAAACAACCCAAGCTAACCCTCCCCCCTCCATATTAATCCTTTGTAGTGAAACAGCTAGATTTCTTAAGTCTGAACATAAATCCTATATAACTCCAAGTCTCAGCATCTTGCCTTTTTATGGTGGAGGTGCTAAATCCTGTTGGAGAACTTGGAGTACTTGGAGTTTTCCTTCAAGTATTGCATCACTGTGAAGATCTTTTCCGTTATAGTAGGAAAGTGCTCAGTATAATCCATAGATGAGAAAACATATTGCTGAAATAATTTTCTTATTTTATAAGGAATTAGGAACAAACCCTGTGTCTCCTGAAATATTATGCTGTAGCATGGCTTGCTTCTTTTTTTGGTTAATAAAAATTAGTATGGTATTTAAATTTCACCTTACTGTTACTTGTAAGCTGCTGCTTTCTGCCAGTCAGCTCAGTGAAGAAAGGAAAAGCTTCCCTTAGATTTGTTTTGCACATTCTATTTTGTATGGTGATTTCTTTTTCATCTGTGTAGGACTATGGCTTGAACTGTGCAGTTATTGGATGAATAATGCATGAACTGTAAGCCAAATCTTGGCTAAAATCACAAACTTTAGACAAATGGAAACATATATTCTACTTTTCCCACACCCCAGCCAACTTGCACAAATATATGTTGTCACTAAATGGAAAAGACAGTGATGATGTTCCTACTACTCAGTCCTTTTACAAATTGAGATGAGTTTTTGCACTTTTATACTTTGAGAAATGAATGAAAAGACCTCTTTTAGCTGGGCCCATAAACACTGGCATTCAATGCCTGTCAAAAGCTGCTGTGCTGTTTTTTTATTGCATTTTTTTTGTTGTTGTTGATCATTTATTTTCTTTTGTAGGGACTGGCAGTAATTAATTTTAAAAGGCTCCTGTTGCACTTCGCATTTTACACTGTAATTTTTCATAACATGACTGGGGTATTCTATAAAATTTTAAATTAATTTCCCATTGGTTTAGCAGCTGCTACTGAAATGTGGTGTTAAAAAAATAGCATCTTGTCTTGGTTCAGGCACTCTTTAGCTGTTGTAAAAGTCTGGGTTTTATCTTGGAGACAAGCATATTATCTCACTTCCTGCTAAGGCCTCTCTTCATTTTCAGGGCATTTTTTATTTGCTGCCTGAAATTAGTAGCCCTTCTGAAGAGTCAAATTTAATTTAGAGGCCAAATGTTTTTCTTTCTCTTTTTCTTTTTGAGAGCCAGGTGGGAAATCAAAATCCCATCCTTTGAGATCTCACTCCCACAGAATATAAAAAGCACCCATATCTCTTTGAAAGTCCATAATTTCACCACTTTTTGAATTGAATGAGGTAGTTCTGAGACTGGAAAAGTTGATTCTCATTTCACGTCTTCTGACTCTTTGAAACCAAATACCAGTGTGAGGTACCAATTAGAAGCATTTAGGATGAAGACAGGGAGGTATAAATCTCCTCTCTTTGATAAATGCAGCAGCATACAAATACCAGTGCTTTGGAACCGGATTTTTAATGTAATCATAAGAGAGTGTCAGATTTGAGATTTCACTTCCACTTTTAGAAGGATTTTTTCAAATAAAAAATAAAACACAAAACCAGAAAGCAACAGCAAATATTAAAAAAACAAATAAAAAACCCTTAAACAACTTAAGAATTAAACATAATTAAGGAAAGTCCAAATGTTGTCAAGTTTTGCAAAGCTTTCCAAGCAGATGCATGGATTTACCTGTGCAGAAAAAGGGGAAACAAAATCCTAGAAATAATCTGTTTCCAGAAATATGCACTTCTGGCTTTTTTAGGTACTGATTTGTTGCAACCATCAGTTTCATGCATATTGCATGGTGAAATGAAAACCATCATGATAGACTAAACAGACTAGTTCAAATCAGGTTATCAAGACAAACTGTGTAATTCTGAGATGTCTCACTTTTGAAGGATGGTAATCAGTCATTGAGGTACAGATCATAAATAAGACTGGCAACCAATTTTTTTTCCTTGGACAACTATTGAATGCCCAGAGAACAGCATCCAGTCTTGGAGACTTCAGTCCTATTTGGATTGAGGGCTTGCTCTTGTTCCAATTGCATCCTGTGAAGACTTTTCCTGTGCTTGAATTAAGCTATTAGATAGCATCTATATTTGGCTATATTATCTGGGAAAGAGGAAGGAAGGAGGACATTTTCCATGTTGCACAGTGTACCTATTTGCTGTGTGAAAAAGGACTTCCTTTGGTTTGAAAGCTAGATGCATCCACAAAATCCTTTCCAAAAGGAAAGCTTATATTAGTACTATATAATCCTCTGTTTACACCTAGGGATATGTAGAATTTAAGCATGCTGCAACGTAATCCCATTTTTGTTTATATAGATTGGGCTACAGAAAAAACGCTTTTATTTATCTTATGCTGAAGGACCAGCAGTACAATACCCTGCATTAATTTTACATGGTTTGAGTTTAAGGTGCATGTCAATTTCCTTCTAACTCCTACTATACACAAATAGCATTTTTTAATGCCAATATGTGATATACTGAGTAATCCATTGCTGTTATTTTGTCTCAGATTTTATGGGTATGAGATAAAATTGAATTCATCTTTGTTAAAAGATGACCTTTTGAACATGTTCCCTGCAAAGAGTTTTAATTATTTGAGTAGGTATTCACCGCTTGAGGTCCATGAAAGATTGATTTGCTTTGAGTGTATCAAAGAGTGGGTCACTTTAATCCCTGGTGTAACCTCACTGAAGTTCATGTCATTTCTGAGAACCACTGAAAATGTCCTTATAGGAATGCCTATGCTGCCCAGGGAAGTCTTCTAGAAAATGTTCTGCACTCATGATACTTTAGTAGTACAGACTTTGTATGTAGGTTTACTTCGATTTGTGTGTTTTGTGGGTGTTTTTTGGTGGTTGGTGAGGGGGTTCTTTTGGCTGTGTTTTTTTTTTTAACACCAGATGAGATATATGTTCCTTTATCAACGAGCAGGGATGTGATAGACCACCCTTGGTGCTAAGCCACCCAGGAAATTAAGGTGGAGGTAGCCACAACAGCCATTTTAGCCCTCTGGTTGGTGTAAAGCAGGATGCTGGGCTCTGACCATGGTTCTTGCTCACACAAAAGCGGTCAGAGCAGCTTTGGTTGCTGCCGCGTGCATGTGCCAATGCCCCAGTGATCATTTCCCGCAAATCTGGGTAATGGGTATCCTTGTGTGTCCTCCCTCCCTGCATAAACAGACAAGTTTAATTTAGTCTCCAAAGGCTAAATCATGGAATAGGGTTTCCAGGAAGAAGCTAATTATTAGTTAAACAGGGGATAATTGGATTTAATAGGAAAAATGTAAGGGGCCTAAGTAGTGGACCAAAGATGTGAGAACAATAGTTTGTTGAAAGAGAGCAAGTCTCTGGCTGGAGGGTAACTATCAGTGGAGCTCCGTGGTGACTAGCTTTGGACATATTATTTAATATTCTAATTAATGGCTTTGGCACAAAAGCTAAAATGTGCTAATGAAATTTGCTGACGACCTAAAACTGGGAGACAGTGTCAACACTGAGGTGGATTGGATTAATTAGGTAGAATTACATGACCTCAAAGCCCAGAATAATAGAATTCGGATAAAATTGAGTAGTGCAAGTTCAGGACTGTGTCCTGAGACTAATGATATTCTCATTATTCTGCAGCAGCAGCAGCCCGCCTTTGGGGTGTTTATTTGGCCACAGGCGCTGTTGAGTTCTCATCTGAAATCTCTCTGGAATTGTGGTTGCCTGTGTTTGGGGGAAACCCAGGTAGGGCTGGAACAGATGTCTGGAAAGGCTGATGAAGAGTGGCAGAGCTGATCCCATGGGAGGCTGGAGCAGCTCTGCTTGTTAAGCTGAGCAAAATGAAGACTCAGAGAGGATATGATTACTCTGCGTAAATACATTGGGGATGAAGAAAAGAAAGGGGGAAAGCTGTTTAGAGGATGTTTTTGTTAGCTGGACCAGGGGATATAAACTAGGTTTAAATAAATTTGGGCTATAAATTAACAGAAGGTTTCTAGCTGCAGGAAGGCTGTGAACACTGGGCAAGAGCGTAACTAGTTTTAGGAGGGACTGGACTGATACAGTAAGGGTTATGATTGTCAATAGGGAGATGGCTGGTGTTGGTGGCCCAAGAGCCCTTCCAGTTCTCTCTTCCTAATCGGATAGTGCTCAGAACTTCCTGGTACCCAGTCACAATTCAGGTACCCCTCAAAAGTAATTTACACACACATCTAGACAACTATTGCAGCCTTGGATAGCTTGCTGGTATCCATAGAGGGCTTAATACCAGTATACAGAAGGAGCATGGCTAAATTTTTAACCCTGTCACTTACGTTGTCAGTCATGTCTGCCTCTTGCAGAGACCAAGTACGTTCACATGGGACAACCTTTGGTGGGGCTCAATTTTGAATTAATATCTAGTTGCTGCCTGCAATGCAGGTATATTTTCCGTAACTTTTTCAGCAGATGATTTGCTGTAAACTTTTCACTTTCGAGGGCACATGGAAAAGGGATTTGGAAGGGGTAAGGTTCATTTTGAATGTAGCGTCTGGTTAGTAAGGAAGACTGTGTATCTTGTGGCTATGCCTCAAAACAAAAAGACAACCAGCAGATAGCTTTCTTGAAGCACCACCAGGATAGTCAGTCACGATGTGGGATTATGACATGTTACAAAGAAATACCAAATGTTTCTTGGACACATTTAGAGAGAAGTGCTTCCCTGTCTTCACTTGACAATCATGGCTATTCATGTATGGGAGTAAATGTGAAAGGCAACTTGCTGCGCTTATACATGTTTTTTAGTGACTGTACTCCTGATATTCCAGGGGCTCTCAAACTTACTCTGTTGCACTTGCATAACCAAACACCCAAAATTAAAATAGCAAGAGACGAATCCAATTAGAAATCTGTTAGTGGCTTGCCAGTCCCATAAATTCTGCAGCTGAAAACTGCTTTCTTTGTCATGTTCATACTCATCTGTCTTGGCAACAGCAAGCTACAGAAGCAGAGGACTAGAAAGCTTTCAGAAACTCTTTGGCCTTTAAATTGTCCTTTGGGAAAGAATATAAATAGAGTGGGACAGGCAGCAAAGATATCTACCTTACTGCAACAGCACATGCACAGTAGATGTTTGGAAGGTTTAGTTTATTACTCGGGTCTTTACAATGGTCTCTACCCTGGTTTAGGGAAGGAGAATTAATGATTTACAGATGTTGAGAAGTTCTTTATGAAAGAAATGTTAAGAATGGGGAAATGTGTTTAATGTGTTTTGTTCTGTGGTGGGCTTTTTTTTTTTTTTTGTGGGTTTTTTTTTTTTTTTTTTTTGGTATGTGCGTCTCTACGGTTACATAGAGTCTATCTCTGCCTCAGCTTTGGGGAAGCTGCTGGAGCCCAATAGGTAGGCATTATCCAGGTATTGACTGAGTGGAATAGCAGAGGGAGATCAACAGGATTTCTTTATTTTTCTTAAATAGGTGTGGGGTTGAAGCTGCTTTGTAATTTCCATGGCATGAAGGGGGAAAGTCCAGGCCTATTTTTCTTGTACAGGTTTTGATGGAGAACAATTCTAGTTCTGGTCATGATCTTTATAGACAACTAAAAAACTAACATACCCAGATGAATTAAGGAACACACCAACTTACTATATGCAACAGTTATTTTATGGTCCTAGTTTGGAATATGTTTTTTGTTTGTTTTGGGTTTTTTTTTTTGTTTTGTTTATTATATTCAGTAACATATTCTTTCCTTTTGTAGAAGGCCAGCAAGAAATGCCTATTACATTGAATTTGGCATTCGATTATAGATTTCTTTTTCTTCCTTATTTCCCAGCCTTCTATAACTGCTTTTACAAAGAGAGTCCCATATTGTTTACTGAAGGTATTTAGCTGTAGGGTTCAGTAAGGTGATCAGTTTCTAGTTAAATGCACAGGTTCTGTGGGTACTTTGCTCAGCAGCATCAAATGCTAATGCTTTTATTTCTGTTGCCCAATTTCCATGGTCTTCTTAAGTCTGCATATGTAGGACAAGGGTGATTCTTTGAAGGAAATGAGAAGAAATTCTTTTTTGTGTCTCCTGATTTCTTTGCTGCTTTGGGGTTCATGCTGCTACTGGGACATTTTGAGTTCAGCAGTAGTGTGACATGTAACATGGTTTCAGAGATGAAGGTTGATAGGGCAAAG
The DNA here is from genome assembly GCA_024733675.1 of Psilopsiagon aymara. NCBI lineage: Eukaryota > Metazoa > Chordata > Aves > Psittaciformes > Psittacidae > Psilopsiagon > Psilopsiagon aymara. The sequence continues at coordinate 53,199 of JANRGW010037968.1, forward strand.
GGATGCTATGGATTCCTGCTATCACCTGGTCGCATGGGCACTCAGGAGCTGGAGGAGGTGCTGGATGGTGTGAGTATCAGTTTGCTACTGCTTGAGGCAGGTTTGAATAGTGTATGTAAAGCGTTTGGACTACAATAGGGTCATGTGTTCAGCTGGCATGTCCCTGTATCCGCCACCATGGCAGCTTCCCTGCCACATCATGTGGGGTTGATGGACCTGTGTCTGGATCCATCTCTTCTTGCAGCAGACCTGCTCACCTGATTGTCTGGGAGCTGTTTGCTTCCTGAACGGATTTGACTTTCATGAAAGAATTTGACTGTTTTCAGAGAAAAAACGTAGCTTTCAATAAAGAGGAAAAGTTTATAAAGAACTACTGGAAGGGCTTACCATTGTTGTGTTACTCTACAGTGCTAGGCATTGAACAATTCACTTCTAGAATGTTGGTTCATGACATGATTTGTTTGCATCAGAAGATATTTTTTGACTGCTGTGTCCATGTCAGGAGTACCTGTAAACTACTTGTAATGAAGCAAACATAGATTTCATTGCTTGTCTCTTGAAAGCTGTTTCCTGACTGTAATCTGTGAGTGTTTGACTTTTTCAAATGCAACCTGTTTTGCTAATGTGTTTTAAAATTATTAGTTTATTATTTTAGTGTAATTATATTCCAAGACCACCTCTTTCCAGAATTAGTTTTGGTTCTGTTCTTACAAGTACATATTATTTGGTTTATGTAATTGTAGATCTTTTTCAGTTGCCTTGACAACGTAACACAGTTTTAAATTTAGAAAATAATTTGTTTTCTGTCACTTTGTTCTTTACTGTTAAGGAGACAAGCTGTTTGCTACTAAATAAAACTTAAAAAGGAGAGGTAAAATGTGTATAAAAATATAACCTGTGAAACATCATGGAGTATTCACTGTAGAAGAAGGAGAAAGCACTGGCAAAGCCAGGAGGGAAACTCCTTTGTTCCTTAAGAATTGAGTGGAAGCTGCCTTGTGCTGCTGAGGGGGATTTGAATGGAGGTGTTCCTGCTCTGCTCCAGGGATAATAGAAGCATCAGTATGCCTTTCAGGTGCCACCCTCCAACATGAGATAGAGGAGAGCACATAGGTTAGCCTCAGAGAAACATTTCCTGGGATAAATGTGCATGGTTTGAAGTGAAACATTTGCTTTGCTGTGTCTAAAAAAGAATGGGGTCCACCCAGGCACAGAGTCAGCATGGCTCTTGGATGTTGCCTATTACTTGTAGGCCAGATGACCATGAATGTTTTTGTATTCATATATGTGTATCATAGAACAGTTAGGGTTGGAAAGGACCTTAAGATCATCTAGTTCCATACTCCCTGCCATGGGCAGGGATGCCTCACAGTAAAACATGCTGCTCAAGGATCTGTCCAACCTGGCCTTGAACATTGCCAGGCATGGAGCATTTACCACTTCTTTGGGCACCCTGTTCCAGTGCCTCACCACCCTCACAATGTGAATAGAAACTTATGTGTGAATAGAAACATCAAAAATGCATCTGCTGTGAAGGAATAGAAAAAAGTGTTTCAAATTTCTGTTTATAATCCCATTTCTGACATTGACTTTGTACTCTACAGCAGGAAAGGTTACTTGGATCTCTAATTTTTTTTTGCTAGAATACTGACAATGTGCAGGGTGCTGAATTAAGCTGGGGGAAAATCCAGAAGTGAGCTTTTGCTCTCTTTCCTATACCAGAGATTTTCTAATCTCTTTGCCTGCCTGGCAGATGTTTGTCTAAACTGTTCTGAAAAACCTCTTCTAATGGAGATTCCTAAATATTCTGTTCCACTGATTAGCTCTACTCAGTAGTAGACAATAATCACAATATCCTAGTTAGATCCTCTTTTAAAATCTGTTACTCTTGTACTGTTCCTAACAGTTATGAGGAATAGTGTCCTTTCTCCTTTATTGCAGGAACCTTGTACATGTTTAAAGATTGATATTAGGCCTCTACTTGAAGGTGTGTGGAATGTAGGAAATGCTAAAAGTGGTGGTATGTGAAAAACAAGGGAACAAAACACTTTGCCTCTAGCAATGCCACCAGCCATATATGTAAACCAGCTGTAATCCTGAGTTCAGCTGAGGCTGTGTGTGAAATCATCCAGTGTTTAATGTGCAGCGTTATTACTGATGAATGGGATGAGGTTATGAGGTGGAAGGAAACAGTCATTTTGCTGATGGAAAAGTTTTTTGATTAGCAAAAATCAAAGGGGTACCCTAAACTGAAGATGAATGCATTTCATGGTTCTCAGACCAAAATGTCAGAAGACAGTGCAGGTGAGAGATGCAGGTCTCTAAGTTTTTTTCCATGTGATGTGATTTAGGTAGCCATGATTAGTCTCCATAGCATGTTATTGCTTGATACTGTTTCCACTTAAAGCAAGGAAGTTTGGCTCTGTTTCAGAAATAACTTATAGAATCATAGAACAGTTAGGGTTGGAAAGGACCTTAAGATCATCTAGTTTCAGCACCCCTGCCATGGGCAGGGACACCTCACACTAAACCATGTCACCCAAGGCTCTGTCCACCCTGGCCTTGAACACTGTCAGGGATGGAGCATTCACAACTTTCCTGGGCAACCCATTCCAGTGCCTCATCACCCTTACAGTAAAGTACTTCTTCCTTATATCCAATCTAAACTTCCCCTGTTTAAGTTTGAATCCGTTCCCGTTGTCCTATCACTACAGTCCCTAATGAAGAGTCCCTCCCCAGCATCCCTATAGGCCCCCTTCAGATACTGGAA
>JANRGW010037969.1:0-16244 GCA_024733675.1 Psilopsiagon aymara
ACTTAAACAGGGGAAGTTTAGATTGGATATGAGGAAGAAATTCTATACTGTAAGGGTGGTGAGGCACTGGAATGGGTTGCCCCAGGATGTGGATGCTCCATTGCTGGCAGTGTTCAAGGCCAGGTTGGACATAGCCTTGAGTGGCATGGTTTAGTGCGAGGTGTCCCTGCCCATGTCATGGAACTAGATGATCTTAAGGTCCTTTCCAACCCTAACTATTCTATGATTCTATGACTTAGACAATTCATCAGTGAATTCCGGCACTGACACATAGTTTTGGACATAAAGATTTGGAGACTGTTAAAAGGTATTTAAAACAAGAGCATGTAAGACAGTTATTTTCAATTTATTAATTTTATTTTTATTAACAAGTTCTTTGAAAGCCAGCAAAATACTATAACCTTAAATTCTCAACAACTGCTCAAAAATCTTTATACCTTATCTAAGACATTTCCTTAGCTTAAAAATGAGAGGGATCAAAATCAAATCAAATTGTCAAGAACATTATAATGTTAGTGTTCCCTCTGGCCTTCCATTTGTTATCTTACGACAGGCATTGCTCATTTTATGTATTACTTCAGTTTAATTAACTACTTTACATTAAATACAGAACATCATATTTATGACTATTCTTATTAAAAGGCAACACATTTGTTGAGATATGTACATGACAACCTATACTATAGATTACTAAAATCAAGTACAGCTTGACATAACCAGATGAATTTTTTTCTGCAAGTTCCAATAAATATCTTTGCAACACAGTGGCTCAGGATTCCTTTCCACAGGGATATAATTGCATAGCAATACTGGCTTCAAATGAAAATACACTTTACATGTACATTTAATAATGGTAGCTGTATTTTATTTAATAAATTGTGTTTTTAAAACCTACATAAAGACAAACGTAGGAACACTGAAACCAAAGTGTTCCATTTTTAGTTTCACAGAAATATATGGCTAGGTCTTTCACCCTGTTTTCTGAGAGTTATCATATTGTCAGTACCCTGCCTACAATATGGTTTTGCTCATAGCAACATTGAAATGTATGTATATCCTACCTAAAGGGGGAGGAAAACAAACAAAAACACAAACAATAAAAGATTTTTCACATTAGCCTGCAGCCACTGTGAAGTTCATTCTTCATTTAAAAGCACTCCTTTCATACTTCCTTTTTTAAGCTTGCTGAAAAATAACTTCTTAAACAACAAAAAGGTAAAAAAAGGTCTTGTTTTCCCTGTAAAAAATATCTAACTTTTAATCATGTTAAAAAAAAAGGATGAGGAGGGGAGGAGGCATTAAGAAGCTTATCAGTACAAGCTATATTCCAGAATCATAAATGTAACAGTAGGTTTTATAAGAAATCATTTGTCTTTGTGCAACAAAAAGTAATTTCTTTGTCATCACTTTTAAGAAATGAAACATCATTAAAGCAGGCTTCCAATATCTGAAGGGGGGCCTATAAGGATGCTGGAGTCTCTTCATTAGGGACTGTAGTGGTAGGACAAGGGGTAATGGGTTCCAACTTGAACAAAGGAAGTTTTGATTGGATATAAGGAGGAAGTTCTTTACTGTGAGTGTGGTGAGGCACTGGAATGGGTTGCCCAGGGAAGTTGTGAATGCTCCATCCCTGGTCATGTTCAAGGTCAGGCTGGACAGAGCCTTGGGTGACATGGTTTACTGTGAGGTGTCCCCCCTCCATGTCAGGGGGGTTAGAACTAGATGAGCTCAAGGTCCTTAACAACTCTAACTGTTCTAAGATTCTATGGTGCAATTGATTTATACAGATTAGAAGCATTCAGCATTACAAGGGGCACATCACACACGGCTTAGTTTACAAAATCTCTGACTCCATTCTTTTATTTCTTCTTAAATCATTTAAAGTTATTCTACAGGTGAGCAATAATATTTTTCTCATTGGAAAATAAGAGTAAGTAATCTCACACAGATATTTTCCTAATAGCACTAACAGAAATTAAAGGAACTTTAATTGTCTGATTTTATGGGTTTTTTCACCATTTTTGTCATCAAAACCACACAAGAAGCCACTGCATAAAATACTGGGAGAAGGAAGCTGCAGGCATCTAGGAAAGCCCAAAGTATAACATAACACATTCATTGTAACTTCAGAATTCAGAAACAGCTCTCTTCAGTACTAACCAATTGACTTTTTGTTTTGTGCAAAATCAGTTCTAAAAGCCTGGCTACAACATTCATGTTGTTCACCACCTCCCAGATCACTTAATTTGATCAGAACAGCAAACCAGAGGCTACAATACATAATTAGCTATATAATCTATATATAAAATAGCTTTATTCCACTCCATTCAAGGGTAGATAATCTGAAGAATGCCTTCTGCATTATATGTCATAGCTAAAATAACACTAATAAAGTAGTTCAAGTGCTTTGTTACTGAAATTATCCTGATGTCATCATTAACATGCTTTTGCAAAGCAGTTATAAAATTGGAATTAATTGCTTCAGGATCCATGGAAATAAACCTGGATACAAGCATTTCTTTTTACCTAAATGCACAGTAGTAGGTTTCTAAGGATTTACTGAAAGTTTGCATTTTTTATGGTATAGTCTCAACATCACACACTATCCTGTACCAGAATCCCTGTGGAACAATAGAGAAATACATCCTACATTTATGTAGCAGGGGATGCGACCAGGGAGGTGTACCTTCAACATTATTTAAGGAAAACCCTCTCCCACTTCCTAACATTTGAGCAACTACTATTCATAGTGAAATTTCTTAGTAAAATACATAGCAAAGTACCTTAGACACCAAGGTACACCAAGAAAATCAACCACGTAAGAACAAGTACAGACACAAAAGTTGACAACACAGTGAATTTGTCCTCTGCATCAGCTTAACCTGAAAAATGAAAATCCTGAATCCTTTCAGTTATAGCTCTTTAACAGTTCTACAAAAGCATCTTAATGACTAAACTAACATTATTGAGTCCTGGGAATTAGAAATTCCATAAAGTACTTCTCTCATAGCACATTTTACTTCCTCCATATCCCAGCTCCTGGCAGTCCCCTTGTGTTTCAAGAGTTATTTGTTACAGGACAGAGAAAGAAATAATCTAGGCATCACTCTCCTTGTTAATGTCCTCTTGCACTCTTGAGATTGCAGTCACTCTCTTCTCTCACGGCCATTCCATGTTTAGTTTTAAATTGCCCAAAGTGTCATCATCACCATGACAAAAATCTCAACCTATGGATACCACCAAGAGGTGGTACCAATGTCACATAACCTTCCCACAAAATGACTGCTCTTTTGTAGCAAAATAACAATGAGAGCTCGAGAAAGCAGTAAATTCGAGTCCCATGTGCAAATTCTGCTTTGGAGGCAAGAACCTTGAGTCATTTTTTGTGCAAGAATGACAGAGAATGTAATTTCAGTACAAAACCCTGCTGTGACATTCAGAGGTATAAAGTCTCACTGTAAAAGTTTCAGGCCATCTTGAAAGGAAGCAGGATTCTCCATTTCTTGTTTTCCTCAAAATCTGTTGCATAATCTCACTTCTAATAATCAGAAACCTTTAGTTTCCATTTTAAATATATTTGGAGAAAGATTGTCAAAACAATGCAAAGACTTCATCCCTTGAGAAACACCCTAAAAACCACACAATTACAACTCACAATAACAATACTAATAACTCAGGAGAAGATCAGAATACATGCATGAAAGAAGGCCCCCTCCTGTCAGTTAGCCACATTCTCATTGTTCAAGTAATGGAAAACAACATAAGACCCTTACCATCATTTTTTCAAACAATGCTATAATTTCTCTTTCCGACAGAGTTTTTGGAGCAAAATCCTCTGTGTCCATAGGTGTGGATGACCAATCCGTAGAGTGTGAATGTTTCATATGCGGCAGAGGAGGTCGTTCCTTTTTACTTCCAGGAATTCTTATACTGGCAAATCTATCCAACTGAAAACAGAAAAGGTGTAACATATCATGTACTATTTCCATTGTATGCAACCCTAATTAAGATGGGCATTCTTGGAAACTAAACATCTTTATTTTTTTTGTGGTAACTTGCTTGTTATTTAACTGCCTTATTTTAGAGGGTTTTCCTAAATACACATGTAACAGTCAAGTGCCTTAGCGATTGAGTTAAGAGACCAGAAATACATCACATTATGGAGAAATCATGCAGAACCTGAGAATTCTGCAGAAAGTTTGGCGGCAAAGATATCTACAAAGCCAATTTATGAAGAGTTCTTCCCAAACATTACATGTAGCATATGAAAAAGCAGGCTTATTTACCAAAAGCATAGTTCCAAATGGTTTTTGCTACCTTGAAACAGCTGTACTCCTGACATTGTAATACACAGATTCGCATTTTTAAACAGAACATATGGAAGTTACTTCTTATTAAATGTCTTAGTTAGCATAAATAAGACATTGCTCTATTTTTTTTATTTGTATTATGCTACCCAAAACTTAGTGCCTTTCTGTGCTTCAGTAACTTAGAAATTCATTTAGGAGAAACATGAATACCATCAGCTCATTCATTAAAGTTAAGCATGATACATTAATGTTTTCATGGATAATCCTTAGGTCTTATCACCAACATGAGACAGTCACTCGAACTTCACCTTTTTGAGAGCAAACAAAAAAAAATTCTTTGGAAAACTGGTTTGGATTGTGGGTTGTTTTGTTTTTGTTTTGTTTTTATGTATGAAGTATCACCTTTTCAATAAAGACTTAGTGAAATTTTAGTCATTTTCATTGTTAGAGGTTGCGCATTTAAATGTATATGGGCAAGACCCAACAGAATAAAAAAGCAGATGAAAAACTCAATGAGACATGCTTAATCATCTCTGTAGCAGACTTTTGAACAGATGTGAACACCAGCATTACACTTGTCAATACAGAAGGAAGTTATGGTAGCATTCGATGCATAAGAGATTTTGGACAAGATTCCAACCACATCAATAGACTTACATCTTTGAAATGCTATGCAAAAATATTCTGAGGCTTCAATATATCTTGAATGTAAGTATCTTGAGATATCACTTAATAACGACATCCAAGTTACCAAACTAAATGACAAGTAAAGTTACTATAGCATCTGTGAAATTAAGATCAGAGAGAGCAAAGAAAATTAGTAGCAAAATCTGGGTACAAGTGTTCCACTCTAGTCAGAGTAAGAATTGACTATTAGACATCCATGAGGAGAGGCTTAGAGGAAAAACAAAAAGACTTTAATTCTTCCTGTTCAAAATTGTAAAAGAACAGGTTTTGGAACACAGAAATAGAGTACAAGCCACTCACATACAGATGGTTATAGAACATGCAAAAGCAGAAAATGAATATAGCATAAACATAAAAGAATTCAGCATGGATGATGGGGCTCTTTAGTGTCATATCAAACCAGCAGGCAGCGAGGAAAGCACACTCTAAAGGAATAATTACATAGGCAAGTCCCAGGAAGAAAGAATGCATCAAAAGGGAGGGTAACAACACTGGAAGAGAAGTAGAATCATCAGTGACAAAAAATCATCTTACATCTCAATCAGACAGCAATTTCCTTTCCCGCTTTAAAAAGCAGAAGTCTCTGGTAAACATGCAGGGATAAAGCCAGGTTGCAAACTGCAGTACTTAGACTGGAATCTTAAAAAAATCATATGATTTGAAATCATTCTTCTCAAACAATGTCCTTCACTGAGCACCAACAAAAGGCAGCAGGTCTACTCCAAAGAATTAGCCAGTAGCTTCCCCATGCCCCAGTATTCACTATCACATGTGTAACCTAAGAAATAAACCATTATGTTTGAAGATTCTTCATATACAGAACTGAAGCAGGGGTAGAAGGAAGACATTCTGGTAAAGAAAAAAAAAATAAAAACTATTCAGCCCATGGTTCAGTCAGCAGACAATTTACTAAATTAGGTTTAAGGGAAGTGCTAGCCATACACTCCTTATCCCATCTCCCCTGAAAAATCTCAGCCCCTTCCTTCCAGTACATGATGCTGAAGTGTCCTCTCTTCCTTCCCCTGCACCACACAGCAGCAGCAATATCAGCTCTGGCCAGGCAGAACCACCCCAGTCTCTTCCATGAAATACTTCCTGCAGTCCCAGAGCTACTCTGGCTCTGCTAGTGACAGGCAGCACCAATCCAGGGATGAGAGACCATCTATCCTTGAAATGATATATTTAAATTTGTTCACATTTTTAGATTATGCTTTGGTTTTAAGCTTCACTTGAACATTAGACTGTATGGCAGATGTTTCACAACACTACAGATAAGGCCATAACATTCATATTTCCCACATTTGCCAAATTCTATAACACATATCCTAGAGGAGGGAAGCACGCTTTTAGAATAGATTTGATCAGGTAGAACATGTGAGACAAAGTGGGATACTAGGACTATAAGCACATATAAATGTGTGTCAAACAAATTACTTTAAATAATTTAAAACAATGCAGCCTAAGATTAAGATACTCATACACTAAAAAAAATGAAACCACAAGACCTGCATAGAAGTACAGTGTGGATATTCTACAAACACTTCTCTTGAATTATACATTGATAGTGCTTCAAAAAAGTTAATACCTCTCGATACTCCATACAGGTGAATAATTTCATGGTCCACAGAAACCACTATACAGAAAGAATGGAAATTTCATTGCTTGGTTGTAATGAAATCCACCACTGATCGCTGCTGGCGATCTAAGTGCATTGAGGAGAAAATGGCAAAAATGTAGTTCAGCAATCTTCCACGCTACATCAAAACATTTTAAATCAGGCTAACTGCCATGTTTTTTCAATGGGGAATATATAAAGCTAGCTTTGATACAAAGTGTTACCACAGTTTAAAGGAGGTTTCACCTTCCATCTTTTCTAAAGATGTCTACCATTTTTTTGGTATTTATTTTACCAATAAATACATACAGACCCATAGAGGAACAGTGCTTTAGGACAATAATTTTCTGAAAGGGGAAAGCCTTAAAAATTAACCGAACAATAAACAGTGTTTAAAAATTAAAATTAACCGATTAAAATTAAAATTAACCAAACAATAAACAGTGTTTCATATGCTCTTGATACAAAGGATATCCACGGTAAAGTCACTTTGAAATTTCCCAGACTAATATCTGTTTTGATGTAGTGATGGAAGGCAAAGTACATTGTAGAGAGTTGAGATTTCAAAGGCAATAAAGAAATGAAAAGGAAATAACAGTGCAATTATGTACTTCTTGACACTCAGAGGAGAAAGCTAGAATTCTTTTAATCCACTGAACAAAACCATAATGGGGAATCTTTAACCAACTCATAAATTCAAAAAAATCTATCCCTACCATTAAGCACAGTTACCAAAGATGAGAAAAACTATCTCAGATATATAATCTATAAAGTAACAAAAGTAAAATAATTAAATACAGAACACAAAAATGCTTCTGTAATATTCATTAAAAACTATTTGTGTTGAAATCATAAAAAAAAAAAACCTGCCTATGTGAGCACAATATAGGCTGCATAGTGGTCTTAAGCTTAAAAGTATGTGATATTCAAAAGAGAGGTCAAAGTAACTGAACAGAAATTAACTCTGCAAAGGAATGATAGGAAGAAGTTTCTTATTCAAAGGTAAGCATAATTCTGGAAGTTACACTGATACACCACTATTATATTAGCAACAACTAATAGAGACAGTCATAAGACTTTTTTGGTCAAAAGGCAGGTTTGGTCTGATTTTTTTTTCTTAAGTGGGAGGGAAGAGGAAGACGAGGGAAAAGATAGACAAAAATTAACTGGGACAGCAGAGAAGCTATTAAAGATATAGTTGCACAGTTCCCGTTTCTAAGACTAGATTCCCCGGCATGAAAGGCATGAGAAGTCTTTTCTCATAAACTTAAAGCAGTGAGTTGTTTGCATATATTTTAGGGTTTTTTGTCTTCATGCCTCCTACTGCCAGAGACCGAAATATCTATAAAGCTGTGTACTTTATTCTGTCAGTTCGCATTCTCCACGAGACAAAAATGGCAAGGCAGCTGAAACAAAATCTTAACATTATAAATCAAACACAGTGAAAAATAAACCATGGTCAACATGTAAACGTGAGTTTCCATGAGACTGCTTTTCAGTAGCATTTACTTTTACCAGCCTAAAGATGGTAAGTAGTTGGCAAAACTACTGTTACGGTCCCTTGCACTGTAATAGTTTAAAACTGTCTTACAGCAGTGTTTCCTCCACTGCTCTGCTCCATCCATCACACAGCTATGTGAAACTAGCTTCAGAAAAGTACAGCAGCCAAACCCTAACAACAATCTCCAGCAGTGTATGAGAGGCAAAGCAAGTTCCTGAATATACAGCCACAGTGTTGACAGCATCTGCACAGGGAAAAGTTATCTCACTAAACACTTGGCAGTCAAGATATGTGAATTAATGATGAAGATCCCACGTCTTTAAACATAAATCATGCATACAGTGCAAAAAAGATCTGACCTGTGCTTTTTTATTACTAGTAGTACAAGAAAATATGCTGGTTTATTTGCAAAGTAGTATCATCACAGCAATATTGAAATCCCATAAGGATTTAATTTATAATGCATATTTTTTAAACACAGCCACATTAAAGAAACTACTTGAAAGAAAGCAACTGATACAGGTAGGACATAGCTCCAGCCTCAATACTGATTGGATCTGTGGGTCACTGAGCTACAGCAGCCTCTCCTCTGTTGGGTAACATTTTCCTCCTTACATTTTCCTTCCCCAACAGAACAAAGGATTTATTTTACCCAGCACAGCTCACATGTTCACAGCTACATTGCCAGTAATATAAGATACTTAGCATAGGAACAATTTTTGCTCCTTAAAATACTAAAATAATTCATAATATCTTTTAGGCTAGAAACGACCCTTAAAATCACTGAGTCCACATGGGCTTAAAGAAGATTAAAAAAGTATATTCTTTCTTTGACAGACAAATTGCTCTATAAGATTAACTTCCTACTATATGATAAATTCCACTGGTAGCAGTAAAGCTTTCCATGAGAGAAAGACATAGAATAGAATCATAGAACAGTTAGGGTTGGAAAGGACCTTACATCATCTAGTTCCAATCCCCCTGCCATGGGCAGGGACACCTCACACTAGACTACGTCACCCAAGGATCTGTCCAACCTGGCCTTGAACACTGCCAGGGATGAAGCATTTACCACTTCTTCAGGCAACCTGTTCCAGGGCCTTAACACCCTCACAGTAAAGAACTTCATTACATCTAACCTAAACTTCCTCTGCTTAAGTTTACCTCTCGTCTTATTGCTACAGTCCCTGATGAAAAGTCACTCTCCAGAATCCTTGTAGGCCTTGTATATGGCATAAATCAAGACACAGAGAAGAATCCCTCTTATATGACTTCTTATTTGTAATATGCTCAATCTCCCAGAGATTATTTTACATTTCTTGAGAGCAAATAATTTTACTAATGGTAGAAAATTAAAAGTCACAGAGTTTAGGCCTATGCAGTGACATCTTGAATGTCTAGAACAAATTCTACTCTGAATCTGGTTTCTGTATATACTGGAATTTATACAGCCTTTCTTATCATTACAGTAGTTGCTATGAAATCAGCCAACTTTATAACTTTTAAGCTGTAAGGACTTTACGCAAGCATTTCATTTCTGTCTACATAAGAATTTTTTTATGAAATTCTGTTCATATGCAGGTTTTTAATCTTTATGAATCTTTCAAACCATCTGTCAAAATGTGAAGCACTCAAGATAGAAGAGAAGGCTTGCTTCCACAGCGATCCTGCAGGTAGATGAGTTCACAGGTACCTATTTGCCACTCTTCTGTGGAATAAGATTAAGACTTCTGTCTTCATAGTTTGTAAACAAACAATGTAAAAGAAATGTGTCAAATGTGTAAAAAAGCAAGGTGTTCCTGAACTTTATGGAGATCTGTCACTAAAAGTAGACAATGCATCAGTGTCTCAAGAAAAATCCAATACAATTGAAATACTGAAAACAGCCTGCATTTCAGACTCTCAAAATGCTGCTAATTTACCTAAATGTAAAGAAGTTCCTAGTGATCATGATACAACACTATTTGTAAGAAATAGGCTGCGAGTAAAAATTTATACATATTTTATAAAGCATAATGCGGCAGAGAGCAAATTAACACACAAGTGAGCGTCCCAAGTGAGAAGAAAGAAATCTATTATTTCACTGAAAGCTACAAAAATCAAGTAATCTTAAAACTTCGGGGGTTTAATCTTCTCTTACTAGTTTCCCCCCTTGGTACAAAAGGGATTTTGAGAAAACACCTTTAGCAGTTTTTGTGCTTGGTGTGAAATGCCAAAACTGTTCTGCTCTGAGCCACATTTAAGCTGCCTAGGACTCAGATATCTAGTACTATTAGCTGTTTCCCAGGATCAGGCACAGAAAGATTAAACCAACAGAAAACTCAGAGACAAAAAGTGTCAACTGGAAAGCATACCCTTGTTCCAAGATGAAGTTAAAAGTGAAAATACACATCTTTAGAAGTGTATGCCACTGTAATATTAAAGGATGGGGATGTTTGTTTTTACTGTTAGCCATTTATTAAACGGCTGCCATTTTCCTTTAAAATACACACATATGTACACATATACAGACACTTTGTATCTACTTTCCAGATGATGTTTCTTTAGCCTGAAGAGGCCTTAAGTATGCTCCAAGAAATTTAAGGAGTTGGGTAGGAGATTGCTTACCACAGAGCTATCAGGCTCTTTGTCCTTATTCCAACATGCAAAACAAACCTCCTGACTTCTAATGGCTATTATTACAAGTTAGACAAGTCCAATAGGCTAAGGGAAGGATAAGTGTAATAAGGGATCAAGACAGCCTGTTTAAAAAAAAAAAAAAAAAACCACAGAAACAAACAGCAAGATCTTGCACATCCAGGATTTAACCCTTCCAGGACACAACCAAAATTAAGTTTTGGTTACCACAAAATACTTCGCTTTCAAAGAACTGTGAATATTTCCTCAGCATTTCGAGGAAAAGCACAAATTTAGAGAATCAAAGTTTTATTATCAACCCATCAGATTCAAATTTCTTAATAACAATTTCACACACACGGAACTCTGCTAAAGAAATAGCAAGAGGTGATTTAAGTTAATCTAGGAATGACAGGTGGAGGCAACATGCCTAACACTACCACCTTTGCACACCTAATCAGCAGCATTGCTTCCTCAGCTAAGAAACAACAATATTTCTCAGCACAAGCACGTTGGACATTGTTCAGCATAAAACTCTCTACACTCTCAGTCATGCACAGAAGTACTTCAGTAAGAACTCTGTATAGCACTGAAGTCATAACAGGTGATCTTTAGATACCTACAGAACGTTACTTCCTAGAAAAATTCAAAGACCGTAAATGATCCACTTTAAGGAAAGCTATGCTTACCTACAAAAGAATATTACAGCGAATACGTAACTTCAGAAGCAAGAAAAAAAACCAAAACTGCTTTGTGATACTGTCATGGTTCAGCTTAAACCACGACAGATACAGAACCTCCCCTGCTATTCAGACAGATGAGATTTGAGAAATAGCGCTAACATGACATTGAATATACCTACCTAATGGTATTTGAAACAATCATTAATGAGTTTCAGAAGCAACCGTTAGTTTGTTAAACATGGCATTTCAAGCTAGTCATGCAGCCTAAATAACTTTATTATTAAACATTCAATCACAGGTATCTTAGCTATAGTGCATGTAAATTGGCATAACTACCTGTCAAGCTCATTTAGCTATGATTACAGCATACTTCAAAGCCATCCACAGATTTTTGCTGCTTGCACCGAGTATGCTACAGACAGTTACATTTTAGTGAGACCTTGCCAATTAACTAAATTAACTCCACAATTAAGAGCTTCTTGTATCAATAAGGTTATTTCTATTGCATTAGCAATAAGGTTATTAGCTTAGCATAGCCAAAGAAAAATTTTTCTTACCACATCATCTGTCAGTGTCTTGATATTTAAGTGCTGTAAATCAAACAGGAAACCAGTCATGTCAAAATTGTACAATAAAAAAAAAAAAAAAAAAAAAGAACAAAAACCCAAATATAAAAGCAAGTCTGAGTTATAGTTACTGTTACTCAAAGTAAGACGCAAGTTAAGCAGTGTCAAATCATGGAACTTGATGTTACTTGGCAAACTGTACTTTGTTGGATTACAGTGCACATCAAGTTATGCAGGGAATACAGTGAGATTCAAAACAATCTGTAGTCTAACCCTTAAGATAGAATGATACCAGAAGAATATAAACCAAGTAGAGCTTGAAACAAGTTGTGTTTGTATTTTATGCCTAAATAGACTAGAAGACCTGCTCATAATTCAGCTATAAGACTTATATCTTCTCAAAATGGCTGTGGGTTCACCACCAAGAAATCTGTCCAGAGATTTTTAACTCAACAGAAACATAGTTCCTCAGCAGTTCAAGACTATCTGCCAAGTGCAGCACTCAAACAACTGAGACTGTTGACTACTCTCAAGCAATACCTATGTGGGAAGCAGAACACAAAGTTATGAGTAGAAAGTGACGTTAGCATTTATTAGTAGTAACATTCAAAAATCTATAGATTAGTAACTGCTGTGCAAAACAACAGTTCCTGAACCAACTCTTTGACTATCCACTGCACATTTACAAACACAGGAAGTACATTCAGATCTCGCACAAACCAAAAGAGCAGCACCAAAGAACACTGGCAGTTGATGAGTCAGTGCTGCAGGGATCCCATTACTAGTTTTTATGAAACTGCTACTGACTTGGCAAAGACATGAGAAGAATGTGAAGTCATATACTTGGCTATGTGGACTCTTAATCTTAGACTCTCCTCACTGCCTCGTGCACAAGGCTTGTCAGCAGCTACAGCAACTATCAGTGCTATTTCCAAATTAATCAGATTTGGCAACTCTTGCTTCGTCTTCACCAAGTCAATAATAGTTAGGCATTATTTATGGCATCTTCTCTGGCTTTTCCCTCAGTACCGAGGAACAATTTCTGTAAGTCAAATATTATCTCATGGTAGCTCAACTCTGAATACTGTCAAGAAACCAAGGAAGAGGCATCTGATGAGTGGCTGTTAAGTTAAAAATAAAAAACAAGTGAAGTGTCAGGAAACATTCAGTACTTGGTGACATAGAGTAAGTTCGACCATCAAAATAAACAAAAATTGGAGCTGGTCACCACTGCACTTCTTTGACAATCCCATTCCATGTGCTAACAGATAAGGATTTCTAAGAAATGAAAACAACAGAGTGAAAATAGTTCAGTCCCATCAGGAGACTGAAGATCTGTATGCTAGCCTTTTCATTGGTGTTCTCCTGCTGCACATCTAGATCAGGCTTTTGCTCCCCACACTGCTACAGAGCTGGGTTTTATGACTTGTTCTTCTCATTCGGCTAAATAGCTACAAAGACAGCACGGGAGTTAACTTCTGTCATTTGCCAGAGCTCACAACTTCACATTTACGAAGTTGTTGGTATAATACTTTTACCCTTAAGTGATCAAAACTGCAGGAGAAAACATTAACATACGGTCTGCAGCTTGGTAGCAAAGAACATAAACATTTATTCCTTTTTCACACAAGTTACTTAAGTCACAAAGCCTTAAGCAATGTACAGATACCACTGTGAAACTCCTCTAACATGGTAAGAGACGGAGTAATCTGCTTAGAATTAAAATCTTCTTCATTGTATGCTCCAAGGCAGAAGTTGGAGATTCATGTCAAACTCATGTACATTCCACTAAACACAGGAAGCACAACATCACTTCCACTTAGGAACTGAATAGTCTGCTGGATGGTCTGCAACTGCCCTGTACAAGACACTGTCATTATTCATGGACTCAAGGCAATATTTTTCAGATTCAGGTTTTATTCTTTGAAAAAGATAATAGTTAACAGGATAGTTTAAGCCACCGTTTTGCTTTGCAATTGAGCTATGAAATTCAGCAATGGAATTTACTGTGATAAAGGATAGCAAGTTCCCCATTTAATACATCAGAACATCTTACTGACCCAGGTAATCTTACTAACTAGTGAAAAAAAGACTATAATGCAACCAATAAGAGAAAACATAATGGATAAAATACTCTATATACAGATATGAGCCTCCTGACTCCTTATCATACTGTCTACCTACAGTACAGAAGTATAAAATTACCAGCATAAGGCCTCTTTCATATAATGTTGGGGGGTCTAGTTCAAAAGTAAGTTCTACAAGGAAGCAGACCTGCATAACCAGCACTCACCTATCAATACTGGTGACATTGCATTTGGAGATTCCTTTATAAAACAGGAGAAACACCATTTAATCTACAACCTAATATCCAGATCTTTTTACCACTCTAATATTAAAGGGAACAACATCTGTTCCTACGTGGAAGTGATGTTGTGCTGTAGGTGCCTGTTTAATGGAATGTATGTAAATTTGATATAAGTTCCTAACTTCTACCTCAAAGCATAGAGCAAAGATTTTTATTCTAAGCAGATTACTTGCACTAAAACATGTCAAAAGACTTAATCTGTGAATTTAATATATACTTACATTTTATATAAGTTATAATACTTGTCAGTCAGTGGAGCTGGTTAAAATACAAGACATGGGGTGATCTTTTTTAACTCTCTCCGTCACCAAGTCCTCTTCTGGTAAGACTGTACAAAGTAAAACTAGTTGCCACTTTCCTGGTCTTTAATAGCATTAAAATTAGAGTTGTGCTGTGACTCAAGAACAGTAGAATATTTTTATTCTTCCCAGGCCATACTAAACAAGCACATTCCTAATAAGGGGAAAAAAATAATTGGACGATCATTAGGTAGGGGTTGGAGTGCTTTACTAACACAGGAACATATTTTTATTTTTTGGCCTGGATGTATCAGCTCACAAAAGACACTCTGCTCAAGTGAACAGGTTGCCTTGAACTTAGGCCTGCAAGTAAATAAATCTTGCTTAAGTTATATTCTTCCAATATTCAGTTACTGCTAAAAACATGATATAAGCTTACAGAACACTACTCTGCAATGGATCAGAAGACTATTATGCTACGCTGTGCTTTCCATGAGCTACTCCAGAATAAGAAAATTATTTGTTTTAAGAACATAGGCACTACATATAATTATCACTCTAGTCTGGTTTTCATGTAGAAAGTAGATGCATGAAATTAAACAGATTATCAATGGCTTAAGTACACTGATATCCTGCTTTCTAGTCAAAACGATACAAAACCATTAAGAGATTAAAGAGTTAATTAGGATACTTCAAAAGTCCAGAGTTATCGGTAGCACCTACACTTAGAAAGGCAGAATTATCATCACTGCTTCGTTCACATATGTGTTTGTACAGTTGAAGACAACTAACATTTTGAAATAACATTTTCTGTGCTAACTTAGTTTGTAGCCTGGGACATGGAGGAAGAGGTCATTTTGGTTTGTACTTGAGTAAAAGCAGTTTAGTTAAGGTTAAGTCACAATAACAAAGGAGTGTATAGATGTAGCATACTTCGAGGAAAGCAAGCAATCTGAGGTAGAATTACCCTGTATTGAAGATTATTTCCCTCAGGCATACTGGTAAATAGCCAATTTCACTGGGTACAGGATCTACACTTACATTTGGTGTATGGTAAAATGTCCTTGACAAGCTATCAAAAGGCCTGATCTCAAAAACATCAAAGATAGAGAGCCTTAGACAGAAACTGCAAGGCTCAGTAGGACAGACATCAGCTGAGGTTCATGACACATGCACAGCACCAAGACTATATACAGAACAGAAAGAATACTCTCTTGAAAAGGTCATATATGATGAAGCTATGTGTGATGCAACTTCTGCGTCAGCAAGCTACAGAAAGTAAGCCAAATATTACTTGGCTTCACATGTAACAACAATAAAATAATCTTATTGTCATGCAGAAAAAAAAGATCTTCTGTTGTATCATCCAAATAGTAGCACATAATCTGCAAGTTGAGTCATTGTCTACAGTCCTGGGTTCAGCAGTAGCAGTCATTTTACTCCTTCTTAGTAGCTGGTGCAGTGATGTGGTTTTGACTTTCAGCCTGGGAACACCAATAACACCGATGTTTTTAGTTGCTGCTCAGTAATGTTTAGCCTGACCAAGGACTTTCTGAGTTTCATCCTCTTCCAGGGAAGAGGCGAAGCCAGGAGGAAGCAGAGACAGGACACCTGACCCAAACTGACCAAAGAGGTATTCCATGCCACAGCACGTCATGC
>JANRGW010037975.1:3517-13768 GCA_024733675.1 Psilopsiagon aymara
TCAAATATGATGGACAGTGGCTTAGCAACTTCATTTGCCAGCTCCTTCAGGACCCACGGATGGATTTCATCAGGTCCTGTGGACTTGTGTACATTCAGGTTCTTAAGATGGTCTTGAACCAGATCCTCTCCAACAGGAGAGTCCCATCAGTTCCTTTTTTGTCAGGGGAGACTGTGTTTGGCAAGGATAGGGGGCAGGAGAGACAAGTAAGATCCTTCAGGCCTAAAAAGTTATTTGGAGATGAGATCTTGTTAGGAGACTAACAGAAAACAGGCATAAAATATGTATATTTTTGTTTTGTGATGACATGTGTGCCCTGGAAACCAGAAACTACTTCTAACAGAAAACAGAATGGGGAAAAGTGGAATAGAAGCACAGAAAAGAAAGAGCAACCAAACTCTCTTGGAATAGGAGTAAAGAGAGTAGGAGAACTATCATGCATGGCATAGCACCAGGGTGTGAATACCAAGTACATATGAAGATGAAGAGCTAACTCTTTGCTGTCTTTTCTCCCCATGGTGAGGGTCAGAACTGAGAAGAAACACATGACATGGGTCACATTCATAGCAAAGGCTGCTGAGAATGACAGAAGAGCAGAAAGAGTGTGAGAAAGCAGCCAGAACTTGGCACCAAGAGGCATCACCCAATAAGGAAATGCTGTTTGCAACCAACACAGAAAGGCAGGAGTTAACAGTCAGCACTACCTGTTGAATTTATCTCCTGACCATTCATATGCCTTTTGTAAGAAGCAGGACCACTCCTGCATCCTTCATTCCTCTTTCCAAGATGGTAAAAAAGGAAAGCAGACATTTACTGGTGGCATTATTTGTACTGCGATTTTTTACCTCACTGGTCTGGGCAAACAGGCAGGAAGGGCCTGAGCCATTTGTTACCTGGATTTTTTTTAATTCAGGCTAAAAAATAAGACTGCTGTGTGCAACACAGCTTCTAAACAAAGGAACTGCAAGCACTTGCTTCAGCCCTGTTTTCCTTTTACAGAACTGTGACTGTGGCTTTTTATGATTTTATTGTCTTGCAGTCTTTATTCTTTTACCAGTCTTAGCCCATCTCTCAGTAAACAGAGGTCCCCACCTGCTATGTAGCCCATTCCCCTGTGTTTGGGAGTGTTATCAGAAAAGCACCAAAGGCTAAGTAAGTACAAGAATCAAGAAGCAAGTGCGTGCCAAGACATATGGGTTACATAACATATCCTTTGTAGAAGAACATAGTTTGCTTCCCAAATGCACACATTCATCTCCCAGGAGGAGGAGGAGTTGGGAGGCACCAAGATGTAATTCTTTTTCTGCCTCATTTTTCTTCACCTTAATGAAGGGTCCAGCTGATTTCTGTCATTGACACTTGTTTGTGGTGTTGGGTAACACCAGCTCTTAGTAGAGGGTTGAGGAAAGCACAGTTCCTACCTTACCCCCCCAACATCTTATCTTCCACCTTCCCTGTTGGGAAGGGTGATACTATGGTATCATGCTCTGCCCTAACATGGGTAGCTGCCTGAGGTTGCCACTGCCATAATCAGTGATTATCTGTTCAGAGATGTACAGAGACTCAGCTGTGACAGTCTCTGAACATCACTACCCAGAGGAAAGTGTGGATATTTATTAGGCCATAGCAGTTTCTGAGAACAAAAAGCAGGTTTTGGGTCCCTCATCCACATGGTCCAGACAGGAGGAGAAAAGAAGTCCTTTGCACCTGTCAACGAGCCTTATTGCCAGCAGAGAGTAGCTGTATTTTTTAACAGCTCAGTAGATCATGTCAGCAGACAACAATGTGCTCACTCCACAAGACACAGAATTTGACAGGCAAAACAACCTGCCAGTTACTTATCATCAGTGCAAATGACTGATTTTTCGGTTCACTGGCAGTTCAGAATAATCTGAAGGTTTTATTTTGAGTCAAACTGAAGAACTCTTTCAGACCTTTCAGCTTACCTTGGTATTTCACATTTCTGCTCCAATATCTTTAAAAGAAACTTTTTATTTTTTTTTTAAAAAAAAAGGAAAAAAAGAGAATGCTTCATTTGATCCAGAATTACTTCTATTATCTTAGCTTCCAGCTACTGTGGTTCAGTAGCAGATATTTCTCACCATAAAGAGGAAACTGTGGTCAGTTGAAACCCCAGGTTTTCCTTGGACAAAGCCCTTTCATGAAAATTTTGGAAAAGCCTCAGCCTGCCTTCTCCCTTCTTTCACCCACTCCAGTCAAGCTGCTAAGGCCATCACCCACATCTTTATTTCATAGCCCTAGAAATCACAAGTCAAAATCTATTCATTTTTCCATCTCTCTTCTCCTTCACTCCAAACAGTTTCTCCAAGACCTGTTTGCACATTAGTAGAATCCTGTTCCACCTCATCCCTGGCCATCCAGAGCCAGCCTTATGTCATCCACTGGCTTTAAAATAAAAGCATGTTAAAGTGTCAACCAAGGAAAGAAAAACAAAAGGAGTAGGTGTGCAGGCCAGCGCTGCAGGTGCTTCTACAATTGAGTCTTGGCTCAGGGCAGTAAGTGTTAGTGACTTTTCATTTCCTCTGTCCCCAGGCATCTTGGATAATACCACTCAGACAGCACTGATTCAACTCCTGACCTGGCAGACAGTGCTGGGTGTCCCACCATGTTCTATTGCATACAGTAAGCTCCACATAAGCCCGTTAAGCCACTAGGCTACTCCGGAAAGTCATTTAATAGCAGTGAATGTGATTTTCCCTACAGCTTCACAAGGAGGGGAGGAATCCATTGCCAGGGAATTGAAGACTCCAAACAAATTTTCACATAAAATTATTTTTTTAATTGGACTGGAGTGAGGAAGCATATTCAGATCTTGACCTCAAATCAGATCAGAAAGGAGAAGTAGGAAGTCAGTTGTCTCTAGAGGTTTGTAGGAGGTCACAGGTGCCTTTAATAACTGATTCTGCAAGTTAATAGCTTGGTTAGGGATGGGAATAGACTAGAGACGATACCAAGGAGTTGAAGTTTTAGTCCAGTTTGATTTGAAACAAAACTTAGTATCACAGCAAGATCACAACTGGAACAGGAGCTTGGAAAGACTCACAGATTATTACATTTAACTGCGTGCTATTGCAAACCTTCTCTTCTTGTGACAATTTTGAAGTTTGTCAAGCCTCATCCTTAGGCAGGACTTTCTTGCATTCATTACTCCTACTGGGAACCAATTTCAAAACCCGAGAGTCGGAAACTTTCTCCTAATTAGCAGTCCAAGACTCTGTGGTTAGCAAATAGCATTCATTTCTAGCTGTAGCTGCTATTCTGATCTCTTTAAGAGTAACTCTCCAAGAAGTTCCAGACCTGTGTGGCAACAAGGAGCAAATTATATTTATTCTAGTCTTGAGAGGCAGATGTAAAACTGCTGCATCATGACTACACTGTTTTAGTTGATGCCTAGCTCTTGCCTACCCTAAAAAGTGCTGGACCATTACTTGATCTGCAGCTGCCCAGAGCAGCACTTCCCGCTGTAGTTTGCCCCAGTGACCTGGAAAACCTACATACAGTGAACTAAGGGGAGGGGCTATCGCTTGTTACAGGGGTCCCACTACTGTTCAGAGCAGGAACAGGATTTAGTGCCAAGACAGTAGGCTTCACAGGTCTCATGGGCTAACTGCTCAAGCAATCACAAGCTGAGTTGTCTCAGTGGGGCAGCTGCACTGCCTCCTGTCTCATCCTTGTTCTCTGCCTCAGTTAGACACGGGTGAACATTTCTGAAGGAGTCAACTTTTATGTAGCTCCCTGTAGCTGCTTTGAGAATTCCGCTTAGAATTTCAGATCTACGTCTCCAGTTCAGGACCTGCTGAAGGATCAACAAGAACATCTTTGTGAGTGCCTGAGAGTCTCTGAGTTGCAAAGTGCTTGAGCATTTGGCTGCTACTAAGAATCCTATTCTGATGCTTATTCAAGTCGTGACCTGAGCACCCACAGCTCCAATTTGCAGACAACAGGAACCAGGAGCAGTCAACATTTTTGAGCATCTTCGATCTGTGAGCTGACATTTCCTGAAGATGAAAAGCCTTTGGGTTGACTGCCCAGGAGAGAAAGCCCCCTGCCCCTCAGACAGCTCCTGCATAGGCCTTGGCAGTGGGCCCAGACAATGTCAACAAGCTCTGAGTGTGACTTACAGCACTATCTGAGACAGCGAAGAAAGCAAAAACTCCCATGACAGCATTCACATTCAGGTCTTGTTGATGAAACTGCTAGTCATTAATGCCAAAACCAGCAGATCTACTTTTTTTTTTTCCCTATGTGGGCTTCAAAATGCACATCAACAAGCAAAGCAGCATCTTTCACATAGCTCTTTAAAACACCTCTGTGCCACAAGCCTACCCCTCACACCCAGCTGGCAGCAGACTCTCCCATGGCAAGACACAGCTTCCTCCTCATCTTATCCTCTTTCAAACACTCCCATTTGCGTTCTGCCCACTTGTTGCATCCTGTCTAATTCCTGTTCAGGCGTTCATCAGGAAGGTTGTTTTTACTACTTGCCTGTGCTGCACCCAAAGTAATGAGCCCAGAACCTTTTTGTGATCTCCTATCTGATACTTTGATTTAAGCTGAGACTGCAAGGAAGATTTTCCTTTCTTCCACTCCCATGAAAACCAGGTGGAAAACACACAGTTTTAGAAAAACAAAGATAATTGAGAAATGTACTTCAGGATCTGTCCAAACCATTTAATTTAACAAGCAACATTCTGATGTTGGAGTTACTTAACTCCTGTCCACACTTTCAAACAGAAGTTCTGGGCATAGAAAATGCCCTTTTGAAACAGAAGTCAAAATGATGTCTGCAAGCTGTAGGAGAATATTTGATGTCAACATCACTACTAATCCCTTGACAAAAACTCAAAACACATTTGACATTAAGGAGCAAATAGGCTGAGCCTTGCAGAAGCAGTTACAGGGCTAATTTACTGTTCATTCACAAACTCTAGCCAGGTCTTCATGCAAAGCAACACAACTACAACTTCAGGTCATTTGTAACCTTGGCCTTATTCAAAACAAATGAGCACCTAATTCTTGCAGGTTCCAAGTCCTAATCCCCAGACATCCAAAAACCTCATTTTGTTTGCTCAGTATTAAAAAAATACGGGTTTTTCTTTTTTATTCCCCACTCACATCCCCTTTCTCAAACAAATCCTTCCTGTCTTTGGACAAGCTGATACTGCATGTGTCCTTGAGTGTGTTCAAAAGCAAAGTAGTGTTCCTTTCTAATTACATGGCTTGGCTTATCAGCCCAGCAAAGGTTTGTGTTTCAGGTGTGGCTCTGTGCCAGGTATGACAAGCCACTCACCATCCACACAGCACAGAGGCAGAGGTACAAAGCACATATAGGCTTACAGACTTTTTTTACCACTAGCACCAGGAAACCATGTTCTCACCTGCTGGTTCTCATCTGCTGATCCTCACAGACAAGCAAACAGCCCCTAGCTCCAGAAGATGGCTCAGGAGGATTTAATTTCTATTTAACAGGTTGATTGAGAGATACGTGATTTTGCAACTGAAGTAGGAATAGAATATCAGCTGTATTTTGATTTCACTGCTCTATAGGCAAAATCCATGGAGAAAAGGTGTAGATAGAACTGGAGCAAGATGTTTGCATCTTCTGTTGTATTATCAAGAGCATTTGTGCAGAGATTTTACCTCATGAAGCAGGTTGGAAATTATTTACCAGGGAAGGATCAACAAGGAAATAGTTCCTAGACAGGGTGATGAGCTGGTGTGCTAGATAATGCCATTGCAGAGACAAGCTGCATCCTAGGTTACCCTTAAAAACATGACCACTTTGAATCCATTGAGGTGTTCTGTTACTGCACACCTGTATTGAAGCAACCTGGTAGCTCAGCTTTCACCTATTAATTTGGAAACCGCATACTGTATTTACATAGAAATGTAAAATACTCTACATCCGAACTGCTTTCATTTATGTCTCATAATGAAAATAGACTCCATATGTTGTCTGGATGTTCAGCAACCCTCTCTCCTCACCTCCTCTCCCCTTCCTCCCCCCAAGACCTTCTGCCATTCTTTCCTGTGCCATTTTCACCTAATAAATCCTGAGGTTACTACTAGGATCATTCAGAACATGCATCTCAAGCAGGATTTCTAATGAAGAGTCCCCATGTCTTCCACCATTGAATCATTAGAAACCATGTCCTACTGTTCTTCGATTGCCCAAACAAAAGTCCTCCTGGTTGGCTAAAGTAGATTAACTTGGCCCGTAATGGATTGAAAAGTGGTGCCATTGGCCAACGGGCTACCTCTTACTTGTAGCAGACCAACTCTTTCAGAAAGGAGGCTATGGTGAAGATGTTAGGGCAAAGGGGAAGCTCCTCCAGAGATGTGGTGCATTTAAGGAAAGCACTGCAAGTTTTTGGAGGGCAGTGCAGCCAGTGTTAGCTTGTTCAAGTTCTATTAACCCTTGCACTAATTTTATTTACGTGTCTGTGTCCTGAAGAAATTGCAAACATTTACAGACTCTAGGTAATCCCTAAGCAGGTAGTTTTGGCTAGTTAATTATGCCCTGCAGCTCTTATTCACTCACAGAATGAATTCATAGCCATGATTCATATGCTGGACAGAGCTCTTACAGCAGGGGAGACTCAGGCATCTTCCGCTTCTGTTCCAAGTTTTCAGGTGACATGCCAATTCATCAAGACCTTAGGATTTGCCATTGTTTTCACAGAAGGAGGTTGTGAGGACTCAGATGGTTACATAGTCCTTTCCCACACTGTGGGGCAGGTTCAGCACTCTGTAACACTTCTTCTCAAGTCAAACCATTCCCTGAAGCATTCAGCAGATGATACAAGAACTTAAGTCAGTTTTTATACAGTAGTTGCTGATGTGGCTGTCCTGGTTATAGAAGCACAGTATCCTGCAGTTTTAGAGGTGTTTACCATGACAATAATCCCACAAGTTAGGGCAGTGTTGCTATTTCCATTGTACTGCTAGAGAACTGAGTCACAGAACTGATGTAACTTGCCTGAGGCAGAAGATGAAGTCTGGGGCAAAACAGGGAATTGAGCACGAGCCCATCAAATTCATGGCAGGAATTCCAAGCTCAGACATTCCAATAGCCAGTTACCTTTGTGAAAGCATCTGGTAGGGCTTTAGGTAGAGTGTCTAAAACTTTCACTTGCTTGAGGACATGTGGAAGCACCAGCCATACTTATGGGGTGAATCTGCTGCAGCAGGATTTGATGCCATTGCATCACAGCCCAACAACATTCTGCAAAACCCTCAAGAAGAGAATCTGATGCCAGGCACGGGATCACCAGGCAAACTGCGGGCAGCCAAGGAACCTCTAGCACAAGCAGCATCATGCAGCAGCTGATCCAAAGCCCAAGAGCAGCCGTTGTGTCCAGCACACCTTGAGCATGCTTGTTCAAGTGATCACTCAACACAAGATGTATTTGAAAGAGATCTTCTGTTGTGTATGGTAATGTCCAGCTGGCAAGTGATAACTCTTAGGCTTTTGGGTGCCCTGCACACACTCCAAATCAAGTGAAGCCAAAGCTTAAAGGCATAAATCATAGCACAGTGTTTTCCAGTCCAAGATTATGCAGCTTAGATCAACATAATACCTCAACATAATACTCAGTTAAAGGTGCAGAAGACACTTAACTGAACTAACTAACAATGCTCCTTGATATTTTGAGATGTTCCACCTGTTCAGAGAGCAGTCAAGAAATGACAAGGCTCCATCTCTGGCTGACTCCATGTCCTGGGGCTTTGTTTTCTCAGGGCACTGGTGAATGTGGGATAAAAGTCCTGTTGAAATTGATAGAAGGTATTGAGCACACTCAGGCTCAGCTCTCCAGCAACAGGGTACTAGCCATTAGGAACCAGGGTGATCTGTGATAGCTTTTACTTTTTATTTAACAAAGATAAAAATCGCCCCTGGAGTTTGCACAGCTGGAAGATGAATGGAGCCACTGCACAAAACCCACCCACCACTGGCAGCAGCAGAGATAAAAGTTGCTAAAATTTGATGGCACCCATTATTAAAGCTTATCTTTAACCATCTCTCTGTCTATTGATTTCTAGCCAACTATTAACTAGCAATGACCTTAGTGGCTTGAAAGTAACTTGGGAAGTCAAGTAAACAAAGGGGAACCTAGCTGCACACAAAGAACCAAGATATTTACAGAGACCCTCTTTGGTTCTGCTCACTGCAATAAACTTGTGCTGGGTATTTTTCCATTAAACATCTGAGTCAATGATTCAAGAAGCTGAGGGAGTGAGCAAGCAACTGAGCATACAGAGAAGCAGAAGGAAGGAACAGGAGCTAATTGCAATTGTTCAGAGCCTTGAATTAAAGTAATCTCAAGCAAAGCCAGAAGACAGATGTTCAGGTTTTAGGAGCTCAGATCCACTGGCTTTAGCCTTGATGTGTAATAAGCAGAAGCATAATTACATGCAGGTCAATTTGATGTTTTCAGGACATACCATTATACTGAACCTAATGTCACAGGAAGACGCTGTATGTTGTTTAGAAACTTGGTGAAAATGGGCAATAGGATTTCTTTTAGAATGAGAAACCATCACACATCTGTATTTAATCATGCAAGCTGTTCCAGCCTTCACCACCCCTCTTTTCATGATGTCAGAATTTGTACCCTGTATCCTTTCACTCCGCTAGCACATCTGCCCCAGTGTCACCCATATTTCCCTTCCTGTAAGGCTCTGAGGTCCCCTCTACAGTCACCATGAACTATACCTTTCCCAGTGCAATACTAATGGCATCCTAAAAATTATTCACCTTTCCAATACACTCAGCTTCTTCACATGTCTGGTAGCTATCAACTGGGAAAGAAGCAGCATTTGCTGTGGCTTGTTTCAGGCTGGTTGTGCTCAAACTGGACAGCCAAACAGCTGGTCAAACAGTACCTATAAACTTAGAAAATTCAGAGTCTTGCATACTTTACCCACTTACCTGACCACTGCTTTTCAAGAAGCTTTTAGTAACAAAAGTATTCAGGTTTCTGCTTAGACTGGCTGAAGGTAGTCAAGAGGTTCTAAAATTTCTGAAGGAATACAATACAGATATCAGTATTACTATTTCGGCAATAACCAACATTTTTTCACACCACATTCTCCACCACTTCATTTTTGGCCTTGTTCTATGGTCTGAGAAGTAGTTCCTAAGAAAGTCTCTCAAAACCTCAGAAAAATATTGCCAATACTTGCTTGCTGATTTAAACCCAACCTGGATATACAACCTGAATGTGAGGAAGAAGTTAAACATACTCAAAACAGGGACAATTGTGGTGACTGTACAGATCAAAGTGGGAAATTCCAGACAGAAACATCAGATCCATTTGGCTTACAAACTCAAGTGAGGGTCTGTTTCTCCTTAAAGGAGAACAGAGGTGGGGACATTCACATATCCAGGTTCACAAGGGCCACACTCAGCTGTAGTGGAGCAAGACAAGACAACATTTCTTTAGTCATAGTCCCATGCTATGGAAGAAGCTCTTGCAAAATTCTGGTGCTTCCAGTTTGTGGGGAAATACTTTGGGACTTGTGCAAAGCATTCAACATTGTCCCACACAACATCCTTTTCTCCAGGTTGGAGAGATCAATTTGATAGGTGGACCACTGGGTGGATAAAGAACTGGCTG
Organism: Psilopsiagon aymara; assembly: GCA_024733675.1. NCBI lineage: Eukaryota > Metazoa > Chordata > Aves > Psittaciformes > Psittacidae > Psilopsiagon > Psilopsiagon aymara. The sequence continues at coordinate 13,159 of JANRGW010037975.1, forward strand.
GATGGCCACACACAAAGAGTTGTGCTCAATGGCTCAATGTCCAGCTGGAGACCAGTAATGAGTGGCATCCCTCAGGGATCAGTGCTGGGACCGGTCTGGTTCAACATTTTTGCCGGTGACATGGACAGTGGGATTGAGTGCACACTCAGCAAATTTGCCGGTGGCACCAAGCTGGATGGTTAGGTCAATACGCTGGAGGAAAGGAATGCCATCCAGAGGGACCCTGCCATGCTTGTGAGGTGGGCTGATGCCAACTTGATGAAGTTAAACCATGACAAGTGCAAGGTCCTACACCTGGGTCAGAGCAATCCCAGGCACAGCTACAGGTTGGGCAGAGGAGAGATTGAGAGCAGCCCTGCACAGAAGGACTTGGGGGTGTTGGTCGATGAGAAAATGAGCTTGAGCCGGCAGTGTGTGCTCACAGCCCAGAAAGCCAACAGTATCCTGGGCTGCATCAAAAGGAGTGTGACCAGCAGGTCAAGGGAGATGATCCTGCCCCTCCACTCTGCTCTCAGGAGACCTCACTTGAAGTCTTGTGTGCAGTTCTGGTGTCCTCAACATAAAAAGGACATGGAACTGTTGGAACAAGTCCAGAGGAGGGCCACGAGGA